>JAWWEN010002256.1:0-80963 GCA_035582955.1 Sycophila texana | reverse complement strand
TAAATAAGTACTTTTACGTCAAAATCTGAAGATCGAAAAATTTTGGCGACACAAGGCTTTCTCTATGAGAAAGCAAATAAAAAATCAATGATACGTCCATACAATTTTTTTTGTGTATTTAAATTTAATTTTCTGCATTCACATTAAAACTAGTGCAGTTTGGTCCATCGGTTGACTTGGAATAGTGCATTAGGAATTCGAACACAGAAAGAAAAAGTAAATAGGTTCTACTGTTTTTCGGAAGTTAAATCTAATTAATGATGAAAAAGTAAAAATAACTTAGCAAAATTCATCAAATTAACTCATCTGTAAGTAATCCTACTTACAGTACTCCTTTTTAAAATGCAGATTATTTTATTTTTATTTAAATAAAGTTGCAAATGGATAGTGTTATAATGTTATAATTATAAATATAATTACAATAATTATTAATAATATTTCTAATCGACAGTTGATTAAGGAAATATTGTATTAAAAAAAATGTTGCTAAAAATTTACAAAGATTTTCCCATAAAAACTTTCAGTGTTTTAGACCGTCTCATGATTACGTTTTTCTCCTACGGGAAAATTCTTTTAGTGTAGTATCTACAAAAAGGTGAAACTCCTTTTCAGAAAAAGGAGAATCTACTTACTATAAACAGGAGATACTACTACTTACAGTGTTAAGTTAGTTTAACTTATGAAACCGTTAAGTAGATCTTACTTAACTAATAAGTTAATCCTACTGTTTTTATATGTTGTTTCTACTGAAAGTTATATTAACTTGACGTTTGGAAGTTAAATCTACAGTGCAAACAGTAGAATCTACGTTTTATTTTTTTCCGTGAAGAGGCTCACTGCTACATAAGTAGATACTGCAGGCATCGAAGACGTCCTAGATCTCTCAAAATGCAGATAAACATATCATATATTTTAAATGTTTATTCCTCGTTTTAATTTAAAGGTAGTGTCTTAAAGTACAATTATCTTGAAACTTGGCTCTCTACCACGGCGCTCGGGCGTGCTCACTTCCTGGAGCGCGTATAGCCCGACCTGTTGACGAGAGGCTCGCCGGAGTGTCGGCGCAGCATGTGAGTCGTCAGGTTGGACTTTTGCTTGGCCATGTGCTCGCAGAAGGGGCACTTGAAGCGCGGCGGCTTGCCGCACTCGTGCAGGTAGTGGGTGCGCATGTGGTGACGGTACTTGTAGCCTCGGCCGCAGCGAGGGCAGTGATGCAGGGGCTTGTTCATTACCGCCCCGGCCTCCTGAGCGTGCTCCAACATCAGATGCTGGCTCAGGCTTCGCCTGCTCAGGCAACGGAAGTCGCAGTCGTTGCAGCGTAGCTCCACGTCCGTGCCGCGGGGGCAGCGCTGGATCGTCACTTGCGACGAGTAATCTGCAGGTGGAGTGGCACTTTGTTAGAGAGCGATTCAAGTGAGATATGGCTTCATTCGTTGCTTTGCTTCATTCATTTTTTAATGTCTTCTCTGTATGATTTAAAAAGACTATCATTTTTGTATTTGCTTGACAAATTGAGTTTTTTCACATTTTTTTTTTCGTATTTGTATTTAAATGATTTTTACAACTATGAGCAGTCGTGAAAACTTCAAAAGTTACGAAAGAAGTCAAAATAACTTTATGAGATCCAACTGCTGTCTTATGACAGTGTTAGCTAACAAAAAATGGAAAAATTTGCACAAAATATACTGAAAAAATGAATAAATTCAACAAAATAAGAAAATGGTTTCATTGAATTAACTAAATATTTTGTTGAAACTATTAAATAAAAATACTTCAATGAAATATTTAGTTGATTCGATAAAATATTTTGTTAATTCAATAAACCATTGCTTATTATTTCCATATTTATGTAGAATGAGAAATTGGTTTGTTTTATTTTTTTTTGGAAATTCATTGTACATTTCTACATTACAAGTCACTTATCATTTTCAATTATTGTTACAAGTTATACCATATCTTTAATAAAAACGTCGTACGGTAAATGAAAAAATGTCTCAAATTAAAAATTTTTGAAGCCAAGCACATTTACTTCTACGGTTATACTCACTTTCTATTACATCTTGGACGTGTTCGTCTCCGTCCACGTACCCTGCCTCTTGCTTTACGTATATTTCAACGGGTTCTGAAATATAAATAAATAGTGAGTTATTAAAAGATTTTTAAAAATAGCTTATTGTACTGCTTGGATGAGCAATTCTAAATAAAGGATTTAGTAATATTTTTATATTAGTAATCCATATAACGAATCAAAAAAGCAGCATAAAAAGATTAATTATATTTTTGTACAATAAATTTTACCAAATATTTATTGTTGACTGTGTTAATGTTTATGCGAAGTGCGTGTTACCAGTCCTTTTAAAATTACAGTGTTTACAAAATATCACCAGACTCTGTTAAGACAACGACATTAAGGCAGTCTTATAAACAGAAATAATAATAATCAGTGTACCTTTTTACAAGACAAATTTATTACATTTTTCGAATAATCTTTTACACATCAGTAAATCATATGGGTTTTTTTTCTTAAACATTTTATTTTCACAATCACTAAAATACTACCAACGTCGGGTATATTGGTAAACTTCGAATTTCGTATAATAATAAAGACCGTACGAAAATAATGGCCTGCAAAATAAATTTAGAAAAATACATCGTCATTCTTCAAAATCTGTTTCATCAAAATATAGGCCCTCGCGCTAATTTAGTTTACAATTAACAACGCAAAATTAAACACAAAAAAAATTACAGCTAATAAACTGAGAAAAAAATTCAGCTCTTATCAACTACTGAAATTGTAGCCTATCTAAAACACGCTTCCATGCAGATTCATTCCTCATTGAAAATCGACGCGTATGCCGCGCGATCAGCCTCATAAAATTAGCAAGTCCTCCCCCGAGGGTGGCCTGCGCGTCTCCCAAATTAACCAGCTCGAATGGAAAACCCTTTTGAAGAATATTCGCGTAAATTGCGCGTACGATCGGTACAGGGCAGCTGCACAACTTTTACAAATATCTTCACAAATTCTATAGACAACTCTTTAAATCTGAAAATGTGAAATTCACTTAGAAAATCTAAATAGTGACATATTTTGCGTGAAAAGTCGTTCACTTATTGAATTATGTGTTAACGATTTTTGACATATAATAAATCATTTTTCACATTTAAAAATTTTTAATTAAATTTTACATTTTCAGCTTTACATGGAACCTGCAAATTTTGTTCATGAATTGTGCTATTACTTTGGTGCACGGTTCAAAATAAATCCATATTATATATATTCTTTTTTTAACGAACTCAGTATCTTTTGCGAGAAAATTAAACGTTACGTTAATAAGCAAGTGTGTAAATTAATACAAAAATTTCTTGCTTAAGCAGTATCATGAATGATATAAAAAAGACAAAAAGGTAACTTACAAACGTATCAACTCGTGATATACTTCTGGTGTGTTAAATAAACAAATAGCCTATGTGTTTTTCTGTTATAAAAAATGAAATGAATATCAATTTTTTAGCCACGTGTACCTATAATATACGTACGTGGCATACTGGAGTTGGCGCAACAACTTACGGCTAATGAAAATAAAGAAAAAAAAAAGAATAAAATAAAGAACCGCAAGTAGTCCGTACGCGCAAATTTCACGGACACATTTCGCAAGGTGAGATAAAAATTAAAAAATGAAAGGACGAATGGCGGCGCGGGTGGAACGCGCTCGAGTCCTCGGGCGATCCCTGCTCACTTGAGGACGTAGAACTTGATGCTGGTGCCCTGGTGACGGCGCACGATGTGCCTCTGCATGTCGATCTTGTGATTGGACCGGTGCGGGCAGTACGAGCAGCAGAACCGCCGGGGATTGTCGCACTCGTACTTGAGGTGACGCTTCAAGTGGCGGAAATGGATGTAGGTCTTGCCGCAACGGGGACAGCTGTTGCTGCCGTCGCCGTTGCCGGTGGCGCTCGTCGCCTGGGCCAACCTGCCACCGGCCTGCTTCGATTTCTCCGGGAGGTAGGGCGGCTGGTACCACAGGTTGCCCGCGGAGTCGTCGCCTGGAATCAGAGGCAGAACGCGTGCATCCGGTCATTAAGGGAATCTCTTTTAGTTGCACCGATTTACAAAGGTCGCAGTTGTTTGTTTTTTTTTCGATACGCGAAGCAGAGAGAGGGTAGATATATGCTCGGTTATAGAGTGCGCACTAAATCGGATTGAGGGAAGTTTCACTTCGATTATCGAGTGAAATCTTGGTAGAACCGAAATTAGCTCGATTAAAGTGATGCGAGCTTAGGTTTTACTCTGTTGTCGAATGAAATTCGAGTCTACGAAAGAATGCACTCGTTAATAGTGACATTTGACTCTCTCCGATTTATCGCATGTGTTATATATCTCGTAGACAAGGAGTTTAGGTGACAATTGATAATGAAGAGAGATAAAATCGCTAAGTTTCAGTCTTTTATTATTACGTAGCTTTCGTGATCTATGTGATATTGTTCTTGAGTTTTGCTTGGCGTGGACAATAGTTGTAGAGAATCTAATGGCTTATTACATTCGTATCACAAGTGCCGACTAAGATCACCCACATGCGCATTAAATATTTCCACATATTTTGTACATGCGATCTTCGTTACCTAAAATAATTCAATTCGATTAAGAAATAATTCAACATTTGAAAACAAATTTATAAAAATATTGAAGGAATAAATGTTACCTTGAATCGCAGATCGTTTTGAATGTTTAGAAGGAATGTACGCTTCGACGGTTGCATTAGGATTAAATACATTCCTTGGTTTTATTTAATAATCTTATCGATTTTTAAATATTGTATGCTTTATTAACTTCTTGACGGAGTCCTGAAAAAAAAGAAAAAATATCTGCTGTTAGCGACGTTTCTCTTTTATGTATGTAAGACTTTTTTAGTTAAAATTTATTTTGTAAAGAAATTAATTTATAAAAATGATTTACAAGTATTTCATATTTTTTGTTTATTTGTTCATGACAATTAAAACGCCTATACATTGGCGAATATTATATTTGATCATCAGGAAAAAAGTTCATGATGCAATGAAGTTGATGTTCTGCAAGCCAAGAACTGTAAGAAAAGTTTTAAGAATGGGAAAGACACTAATTGTATTGTTAATTTGAAATGCTAAATAAATTTATTAACTTCTATCTTTACTCTTGTACAAATTTTAAATAAGCGTTTTACAATTACTTGCGCACCTTCATAATTACCTACATGATTTTACAGATGTGACTTGCATTTGAAAATGGATAGAATTTTTCTGTAAAATTGATATTGCAAATTCAAAAATATTAAAAAGTAATTGTTAATTTACCATAATTTTTTTAATTAGTAGGGTGTTTTTTTTGCCTGGCAATTGCCAAACTTGCAATATAAAAATTGCAGAAATCCGACTCTTTTTCAATTAATCTGTATATTATATTGGAATAATTAAAAATACGTACATAATGTAACAGTGAAGTACAGCTTATGATGGCTATTTTTACTGTACTTTTACTGAAAAAAAAACTATCAGCGTATTTTTTTTCAACTTAAATTATATACATTTAAAGCACTTGTACACGTTAGAGTTATTTTTTTTAAAGAAGAATTTGAAAATTAGTTACAAATTTTCAAAAATTAATTTACTGTGTACAATAATTGCTTAATACTAGTTTAACATTGTAACTTATTGATTTAATATTTCATGTTTTGGTAGCTTAAATTGTTTATTTTACACGCAGGTCGCGTATTACTTACATGAGATTCGTGAATCGCACAATACCATTATTTCAATTTTGGTTGTACCTACGATTTTATCGTAGAAAATTTTTGTGTTAAAATACAGAGAATCATTTTATTTTAAATAGAAATGTGTATGCGAAGAAATGAAAGGTAGTCTCTTCTGATGGTAGCAACATCATCTGTTAAATGCAGATAAAAGAACATTTACTCTTAAATTCAAAGAAATTACCGTTTAATTGTATGTACTAATAATATTATTATAAATGGAATCACTGTTTTAATAGATCACGTTTACGCGTGATTAGTGTACTGGACTTGACTACGAGAGAGATTGATAATATAATTTATTTTAACGCAAAATATTTATTATTTACATGAAAACCCTGTTTCTTGTAGTAATATCTATGCAATCGATTATCTAACAAGCTAGATATTTTTTGTCAATATTTTATCAATTTTCTTTTTCATTGAAACAAAATAAAAAGAAATCCTAAATTTCCAATAATTAATACTGCCATTTTTAATTATATCAAAATATTGTAAGGTTGTAATGTTACTCAGCTTAATAAAATAAACTATGTACTCTAAATAAGAATAATTCAATTTCATTTTTCTGCTGTAAATACTCCGTTAATAACTAACCTATTAGTCCTGCAATAGTAGCATTAGCCAAAGATATAAGAAATACCTTGAAATTCAACAGAATTGCTAATATAATCACAAATGATTAAAGTTAGCGATACTAGTAACAATTGAAGTAAGACCAATAATCAGTTAATTGGTTCATATCCTAAGGTCTGTAGTGTAAAAGTCAAAGCAAATCTTAAATACCTACATAGCTACATTTAAACATTATCGCGGATACATCATGAGTGAATGTTGTCTCGAATACTAAATTGAATAAAAAAAAAGTGAATTACAGCTAAACAGTTCATCTGTTCACATGAAACCTCAGGTTCACAGAATCTAGCAGCAGCTTTAATCGGAGTCCTCTTTGTACTTAAAGTCCTTGTCCTGATGCTTGATCCTGATGTGCCTACGAATGTCGGTCTTGCGCTTGCTGCGGTAAGGGCAGTAGAAACATCCGAACCTCGGTGGTTTGTCGCACTCGTACTTCTCGTGCTGAATCAGGTGCGACGAATGCTTGTAGGACTTGCCGCAGCGCAGGCAGACGTTTGGGTGCTTGGGATCGAAGGGCGCCAGGGAGTAGTCCTCCTCCTCGTCCATCTCGATCTTGAGCTGCTCGCCGAGGACAGGCGTCACCAGATCGTACATGTCGAACATCTCGAGTGCCTGGGCGACAGGCTCTGAAACAGAGGACAGAGAAAATCGGCGTTAGGCACACACTGGCGGCACGACGATTTCTTTTTCTTTCTTTTTTTTTTCTATTTTTATTTTGTTAAAGAACACCGAGGCTGGGCTAATGCACTAGGGGAATGGGCTCATGCCGAACGTACAGGTCGCGATCGCGCGGTCTATGCCGCGCGCTCACGCGGTTTGATTGGCGAGTTTCGCCACGTGCCGGCTCACGTGGCGCTTTAGGTAGTCCTTCCGCTTGCACCGGAAGTTGCAGTATTGACAGGTGAACTGGGGGTCCTTGTCGCACTCGTACTTCTGGTGGCGCGACAAGTGGTTCAGATGCTTGTAGGACTTGCCGCAGTTCAGACAGACGTGCAGATTGTTTGGGTCGCCGCGGTACACGCGCCGCATCACCACCAGGTTCTCGCAGTGTTCGGGTTCTTCTTCGGGAAGGATGTATGGTCCACCGATTGGATCTGCAAAAAAAAAATAAGAGGAGCTTGTCAGTGCGATGCTATAGAGATGAAAAACCTTGCACCAAAAAATCAAACTTCTTATGAATTGACTTAAGGATTTTTTGCGTTAGTCATGTGCTTAATAAGACTCGTAAGGTACTAGGCAAGTCTTGGTCATTATACTTATTCTATTCATTCAACAAGATGTTCCTAGCATCAAATTATATTATAGAAGACAATTTTAATATTAATAAGTAATAACAATTTTTTATCGATACGTCGTAGACTAGAAGTAATTAATTATCTCATTAATTATATCGACATGTATTCTTGTCTTTCAGATCATTAGGACGTCGTACACCAATTAGTTGTACGCGAAACCACGTTAATACTTCAAAACCAATCAGATCAAGAATAGCCGACTTTTCTTACAAGATCATCATTTCTTTATTTGATTCAATTGTTTTCTGTCCATCACAGAAATAACAGTTCAGTGGAACGTGTAGTGGAAATGCTTTCCGCAACCAGTCACCTGAAAGAAAGATGTGACCATAATACGTTAGTTAAAGACAGTCAAGACTAAATTACACGATTAAAAACGTTATTACAATTATTATTGCGAGCAAGGATTATTCGAGAATATTAAACAAGACAAGGAATTAGTTCAAAAACTTTTATTCATTAACAAACTTCTTCATATTTCAATTCTATTTGCAAAAATAAAAGAACTCTTGACTATTCTGAAAATTTAAATCGATATAACACACGAGTAAACACTCGATAGTCACTTAATACTCAAACGAACTGTAAATATTCTAAGTCCAAAAAAAAAAATGATTCACGAATGAAAAAGATCTCTGTACAAACGACAGTAATCTTAGTAATTCACAAAATCGAGTCACTTTCGAGTCCAAACGATCAAAGCGATCGCGCACAAGTTTATCATCCCAATTGGCCACCCCTCCTGGCGGCTCTGGCGCTCTTGTATCGACAGGCGAGTAGATGCCTGTGCAGGGAGTACCGATAGCAGGTTTGGTAATTGCACTCGGAGCAGGAGAACCTCGGCGGCTTGCCGCACTCGTACTTGAGGTGCCTCGAGAGGTTACCGGTCGTCCTGTACGCCTTGCCGCACTGCCGGCACTCGAGCTCACCCGGCGCCGGCTTCGGGGGCCGTCCCGCTTCTACCTCCATCCACGCTCCATCACCTGGAATAGTAAAAAAATGTTCGCTCCAGTTAGGATCGGGCAGTCCGCTAAAAGATACTCCTCGGCGCTATGTACACGCTACAGCACACTCGGGGGAAGGGGGAAGGGGCAGCCGATTGCGCGGCGTGTAAAAAAAGTTAGTTCGGGTGTTTCTATGCGATAATTTTGTCGAGAAACGGTCGGGTGAATGATTTTTTACGTGATCGAGATGATTGACGGTGCGGGGGTGGGCTTTGGTAATTTTTTAGGGGTTTCTCTTCTGCCGGCAGCTGACGAAGTGCCTCTGGATGTTGAAGAGATAAAAGCTCTGGTAGGGGCAGTTGGAGCAGGAGAACCTCGGCTGCTTGCCACACTCGTACTTCTCATGACGGTTGAGGTTGCCCACCGACGTGTACGACTTGCCGCACTTCTGGCACGAGCGGCTACCCGTCAAGTGGTGCACTCTCGGTGTCGTGGAGGCTGACTCGCTGCTTGGCCAGCTTTCGTAGCTGCTCCAATTCGGGTAGCCTGTCGTGAAGAAAAACAAATAAAATTTCGTCAATAATTTTAAGGTTGCTTTAGTATTTCTTATTTTGTTACTTTGATGTGCGGGTGGATAGACGAAATAAACTGACGATAATGCTGTTCAAAGATTTGTCTGTCTTTATTGAAACACTGTGCATTGTGGAAAAATTTTATTTTTATTAATAAACGGAATAGCTGTTTTTAGATACAAAATGATATAGCTTTTATGTTATACGAAAAACTTAAACATAAAACTTATGTGATATTAATAATTATAAATATATTAATATTAATATAATATATATTAATATAATAATATAATATATGTATATTAATCTAATAATATAATAATTAATTTAATATATATAGAACTTATGTGATATTAATATTGATTGACATTAAGTATTAGTAAACTTATTGTGCAGGCCTCGATAGCCATATCATAAGAGTTTTTATCTTTTCATACTACTGCAATAACAGTAATTTAATATTTTTTTATTATTGGATGAATAACCATAGTGGGATGAATATTTACAATATGGTACATTTAAATTTTTACATTATCAATACGACAACCTATACACATGGTTTGGAATAAATAAAAATATAAGTACACATACACCATAACATTCGATGCATTTTATAAAATCAGTAAACACATCGATGACATTTTCTTTTTCATGATCATCAGGGCACATCGACATACATAAATCCCTCGTCCTTGTGGCACCTGGCGACATGATTTTTTATACGGAAGATGTAGAACGCCTTGTATGAACAGTGAGGGCAGTTATAGTGCGGTTGCTTCTGGCACTCGTAGTGTACGTGGCGCTTGAGATTCTTTTCGCAATTGTACTTCTTACAACAGCGCTGACATGCGTAGATGTCGCCTATCACCGGTTTTCCCCGTTTCTTCTTTAAGCTTCTACGACGACGACCTAAAATTAAAGATTTAATTTCGTTACATAGTAAAATTATTTTATTGTTGACTTAAAGTAATTTAGAAGTGTTTTTTTTACAATAATTCAATTAAATTACGGGTAAAGGATTTCGCATACGACATTTGTGTAAGGAGTTTAGTGAGGTTCTTTTAAAAATGAAACCATCGATACGTAGTTTGGAGTTGAGTTATTCTTTTCTAAGGTAGAGTACATTCTAGAAATCGGATTATTTTACATACAAATTACAAAAAGGACATTCGTCTCATCCCTTTTCTTACAAATAAAAAGTCGCTCCTAACGAAGAAAAGCAAATTTCATTTCTTCCCGACGAAGAACAGCACATTTCACTTTTTTCCGGCGAAGAAAAGCATAATTCAAATCTGCCACGAAGAAAAGCACTTTCCAGAATTTTGCCGCGAAGAAAAACACATTTGAGAATTTTCAAGTTTTCTTTTTCATGGGAAATTCGCAAAATGTGCTATTTTTGTGAGCCTAATAACACAAATAAAATTTCTAGAGGACGTTTGGTAAATGGTTTTAAAACGTTTAACATTTTTTAACAATATATGCTGTTCAAGGGAGAAGCTCACGAAATTTACTTTTTTTCCGCTAAAATCTCGTGAAATGGTGAAATGTGCTTTTCGTCGCGGGGAACTCGCGAAATGTGTTTGTCTTCGCGGGGAACTATCAAATGCGCTTTTCTTCGAGGGGAATCTCGCGAAATGTGCTTTTTTCGCGAAGAGCGTGAAATGTGCTTTTCTTCGTCGATAAATTGAAATGTGTTTTTCATCGTTAGGAGCGACGAAAAAAATCCACGCAAACCGTATACAACAAAACATTTCGTACATAATATTATAGTTCGCTTGTTCAGAGCTAATCTGAAACTGAACCTTTCAATGCGAAACCCAATTCCAGATTAGCCTTGAATGCGTGTCATAAATGTAATAAATTTTACTGGACAGTATTGGAAATAATTCTACACATACAGCAAAATTTAGTGTAAAGTATGGTAATCTTTATCTAAGAGTCCAGTCTGTGGTCGCGTTCCCATTAAACAGACAATCATTTTTACAATACTTTTTTCTCCATACAATGAGCACACGACGATTTACCGCCACATGAAACAACTTAGAACGAATATTACAAATCATCGTGAAGCCTTATTAGTTCTCGTAAAAAAAAGTCCAGCATCCGTATCTTCCACCAACAAAATCGGTAATTCACGGAAGCTCGACCGATTTCCAAGTTCGACTCACAAAATCATTCCTGGAGGATTTTCACTCGAGTTTGTACTCCGGATCGACGTTGATCTGAACTGGCATACCCTTGTGTAGCTGCAGTATGTGCTGCTGCACGTTGGACTTGTACTTGCTACGATGGGCGCAGTAGTTGCAGCGGAATCGGGCGGGCTTGCCACACTCGTACTTGATGTGCCGGCGCAGCGTGAAGTCGTGCACATACGATTTGCCGCATTGGGTACAACGGTTGCTTCGGTCCATTGGCTGCTGCCATCGCGTCGTAGAACTGGGCCATATCTTCATCGCGCGAACGCCTGAAATGGAGAATGGGTTAATTAGTGAACGAGCTGAAAAAAGATTCGCGTTTGTTTTTCTATTAACGCGAGGAGGGTCCGCAGAGGGAGAAGGTTGGGTGAGAGGGTTGAAAGAGGCTTCGTTAGTAAGAACGAGGGGGTTTGATATTTTCTCTTGGACTTTATTTATTTTATTACAAAAAAAAAGAAAGAAAATTACAAGACATCTGCAGTGATAGTTGGTACTAGAATTAAATGGAAACACTCTTTGAATAGAAAATATCAGGCTCATCGATGCGAGGAACATTTACGATAAATTTATAAATAAAAGGACACACTGTACAGTTTCTTTTCATTATTTAGTGGTGATCCAACTTACGCGGACTAGACTTACATCGTACCATATAGATTAATTATACAAACATTAAACCCGTGTAATTGGCAATCGGCAGCGGAAAATTATTAATTACATATACGTACAAACTAACCAGTAGTGTGCCATATGAACCATGGCATGATACATTCTGTACTTCTTTTAACGTATCAGACACGCACGGGTCACACAAGGAGAAGATTCATTAAAAATAAAATAAAAAATATATTAAAATTTCAGTAAATAAAGTTTACTGATAATTCGTTTCAGTGCAGGCGGGGTATATGCCTTTTTCTCGCGTCTAAGATTGTGCATTTTCAGTTACTTTAAGGACCAAAAAAGAGTTATTTTTCTCTCCATTTCTGAAAAAGTAGCTAGAGGATAGAAATGAATTTCAAAATTCAAATATGTTACTTAACCCTGTAATGCAAGAAAATTCAGACTCTAGTGCAGATTCAGCTCGAGTCAAAGTCGTGGGCGTCACCTTACGTTTTCCCCTCGTTGCACAACCAAATAAAAATTACTATACATAATTACTATAAAAATATATATATATACATACATAAATTAAAAAAAAAAAAATAAAAACTCTTTTGACGACGCATTTTTCGCGCCTCGGCCTGTCAATGAAATCCCTTTAAAAGAATCACTCAACGCCAAAACGCGGCTCTCCAGGCTTGTCCAAAGTCGATCTACAGATCGGCAGGCTTGTAACACTTGGGCCTGCACTTGTTGGCCCTTTTCTCGCAGCTGCTAATGTGGCACTTGAGGTTGTCCTTGCGCTTGCACCGGTAGTCACAGAAGGTGCAGAAGAAACTGGCAGGCTTGCCGCACTCGTACTTGACGTGGCGCTTGAGGGTATTGGGCCGCATGTAGGCCTTGCCGCACTGGGAGCACATGTACTCGTAGCCCGGCCCAATGGCCAGGGGATCTGGCTCGGCCTTGAAGATGCGCAGGGTCACCTGCTGCAGCGGCATGTAGCGGTGGGGCACCTCCGGATCTGCAACAGCGGAGATAAGCGAACAGGTCAGCGAAAGGGTGACGACTAACTGGCCAGGCTGGGTTTAATTTAAATTAATCTAAGGCGAGAGAGAGTAGTTAGAAGAGTGATGAAGGTGAGACGTTTGTTCGCTACGATGAGGGGGAGGCATGGGTGATAAATATCGCTTCAGCGCTGAGATTCTTCAATTGCTGTGGTTCACTTTTTTATTTGATTGATTCAAGACTTCATGTACAATTAATTTTGTCTTAAGGTGCTAATTCAATGGCTTATAAATGCTTAGTAAGTCACAATTTTTTTGCTCCTGCTTCCGCACACTCGGGCGTGGATTTCGCATAATAATTATCGATGACGCAGGGATAATGGCTAATCTTTCTAACAAACCGATTAGCCAGTATTTGGTTACATTAAACTCATTTAAAACAATCTGCACACTCAATATATTATGTACAAATAGTAAGACTACATTATTTCGTCTAAATTATATTTTTACATATGATACATTCATGAATTTATATTAACGTATCAAATATTTTAACATTATTTCTTAAATAGATCACATCTACATTGACTGAAATAAAAGGTAAAAACTTGTGAATATCTTATAAAAAATAAAAGTTATTAATTCGTTCAAAAAAGTAATTAGGAAAAATTATTCTAAGATAATTAGATTAGATCATTTAAATACGTACAAAAATATCGTTTGGATGGACCTCCGTCGAATTAGTTACTTATTCTATAAACATAACACAAAGTATGATAATCTGCACAGTAAATGGAAAAAATGGAAAAGAAAGAATTTCATTCGTGATTTCAATTATGCCTACGTCATAAACAATTTCAAAATTACGGTAAATTTACACACACATACATAATCAATCGCGGTTCAAACTTAAAACTACGCCACATCAAACAAAAAAGTATTTGCGGAACTTATTACTGATCCTCACAGCTAATTGTATACTGATAAAAAAAAATACAAAATAATTGTTTTGCATATAAATACAAAGAAAAATATAGTTTGTATCTATTTTAAGAATTACGTTGTAAACATTTCTTAGTAAATATTGCAATGTTCACTTCAAACGATCAGTGATTTGAAAAAGCAAATATAACCTTTGGTAATTAGATAGAAATGCCCGTTTCAAAATATTAATTCCCATTACATTGAACTATTAAGACAGATACCCTTCTATTCCACACATTACACTGATAGAAATCTTTGAGTAAGAATTAATAGTAATTCTAAAAATGCAGTAAATTATTGTAAACGTTGATTTGTAAAAAATCCATGGTTTTTTAATTATTCGCAATACTTTCGTGTTGTTGTTGGTCAAATCCTAGCTACCATTTATTTCATTATTAATATTATTATTATTATTATTTGACGAAACCATGCATAGTAAATTTTACTATAAAAATGGTAATTTTTTCAAAAAATTCCAATCTGCCATCCGTTTTCATTAAAAAACCTATAGTGTAATCATTACTAGATCATTTTTATCAAGATTTTACCATTAAGTCACATCTGCAATATTTACTGAGAAATACAACTAAATATACCTTTCTAAAAAAAGGTAGTTCAAACAAAAATGATGTCTTTCACAAGTCCAAGAAAAAAAAAATGAACAAGATATTCCTGTCATTTCTTCACTACCTCGAAACGCAGGACGTTCTTGCTTTAAAATGCGTCTCAACGCGAGTATCTGCTCGGGCATTTGCTCTTGTTCTTGGCGTGACAGTGGGCGATGTGGTAGTTGAGGTTGTCCTTGCGCTTGGCGCGGTAAGGGCACAAGTCGCAGGCGAACTTGGCGGGCTTGCCGCACTCGTACTTGATGTGCCGTCCAAGGGTGTACTGCCACTTGTATGCCTTGCCACAGTTGTGGCAGACGTGCTTCTCCAGGGACGAGTCGTTGGTGGCCGAGGGCGGTTCGTCCTGTCGGTGGCTTAGTTTTATCCGCCGGAATGGCTTCAGGTGATCAGCTATCTCCACGAAGAGAAACTCTGCAAAGGAAAAAAAATAACAAATGTTAGTAGGAGAGCGGTTCGACCGGCGGAACTGCTGCGCCACTCTGGAAAGGCTACGGATCGACCATGCGCTTTACTTACGCGAGGTGAATGCTTAAAGGTGTGAGTCGGGAGGTTAGAGCGATTCTTAGTCGGCATTATCGGTATTTACAATTTATTACGGATACATACATTCTAAAGATTCAATGTCTTTTACCAAACTTGATTACAAAAATCTTACAGATATATATATATATTTACAAGGTTACATGGAGATTATTCTTCACCTCTACTCTCTAAGTTGAATTATAGAAAAGATACTTCAATCAGTGAAGTATCACTAAAAATTATAGTGATTATTGATTAATTGCAAGCATTTTTTTTCATGAATTTTCGTGCTTTTCATTAATTCAACTTGGAGAAGGAAAACGAGATTCAATGAATACTTAATGAATTATTTACATCACTTATTTAGTAAAACTTCACTGGAGTAAATCATTGAAGATGTACCGGCCATACGTTCATTAATTTACTTTTAAAATTCAGTATTTTCATTTCAACGAGATTATTTTTTTAAAAATTGAGTCTCAACCGTTACACATTAATGAGCAGCGAACAATAAAATTTAAATAAGAACAAAAAGTTTCACTAACAGAAGTTGCATTTTTTTTACTTGCAATCATTAAAAAAAGATTAAACTCTTTTCTACTAATTCAATTTTGAATTGACTAACAATTTTAAACTAAAAATAGAGACTTGAAGATGAAAAGTGACTATTTACAACTTGTCGGTAATGAGCATACGCCGATATATCCCAAAATACAAGTCTGTCAATATGACGAACTTATGCGATCGAATCCATTGGAATCCATTGGATCGAATTTTAATGTCGTGGGATCTTGTGTCTGGACTCGATGTGCCTCTGCAGATGGTCCCTGTGCGTCGCTCTGTACTCGCAGAAATCGCAGGCAAACTGCCGGGGTTTGCCGCATTCGTACTTTTTATGACGGGATAAAGAGCCCAGAGTCTTGTACGATCTGCTGCATCGGTCGCATGGGTAGCTATTCTGCTGCAGCTGCGCAGTTTGCTGCAGGAACACCTGAGGCTGCCACGATTCTTCTATACCCACGAAAGGGAAATCTGAAAGGAAAAAATATGGGGTGTTAGTAGGATTGAAGGACGGGCAAAATCTGACTGCACTGCCAAAATAGTTCAAATTCTTAGTTGAGTAGATTTATTTATGTTTTAGTTCATGCACACTTAATGTAACGTAGGGTTAATTAAAAATTGCTTAGGCTATAGTACTGAGCGTCAAACCTTTGCTAGATATAGATCTTGAGAAGATATAGATTAAATATTTTACACTTTTTTATATAAGCGTGTAGAAACATACAGATAGTTTTTCATTATACATGTATGTACAGATGTTTGTGTCTGACTTATGGTACGGCTGCATCACCTACTTTGAAGTTTAGGTATTCCGGTTTAACAGAAAAGTTCTGAAACAAAACTAAAATTAAATGTCAATTTATTGTAAATTATTATAACTTGCTTGACTCACAGATAACATAAAAATTTGGGGTTTAACCTGTTTAAAAAAATTAAGAACAAAAATGAGGAATGTAATATATACCTATAGGAAAAATATTCACAGTGCTGCTCGTTTAGAATATTTTTAATTCAAATATTTTATTGATTATTTTCGTTTACATATTCCTTAATTGTTATTTACAGTGAACATTGTCCATCCATACACTAAAATTAAATAAATAAAAATTATTATCACAATGTAATTATTAGCTGAGACTAGGCTTAAATTGTTGATAATTCATGTCATCTAGAACTGAAGAGTTGAAGAAATTAAAATTATATGCGTTGTAACGGGGCGGCTGCTCGCCGTCGGCCTCTTCACCGACGGCTGGAGTCCACAATGCGCGCCCCTCGATGCATCGGCGTGCACTTCCCGTGCACGCGTGTTATGCCGATCCGCCGTTACAAGTGCCACGAAAAGCGGCCTCGTGGCTTTTCCCGAGCTCGCTGTAGCTCGGACGCGTGCTGAAAGGTGCGCGAAATCGCGCTCGCGCTTCTACGGCGGGCATTTCAAACGTCTCGCCGTGACAGTGTAAAGCACTTTAAAAAGTACAAAAACTGCGTAAATTTATCAAAATAAAAAAATTTCAATAGTGTATATACTTTTTCAGATGTTCTCTCAAATAATTTTAATTTGTACAACTCTTCAGGCCTAAATAATAACATGAATTATCAACCATTTAAGCCCAGTCCCAGTTAAATCTAGGGATTCGTTAGGGCTGTAGGTTGTACCAAAGCAAAAATTTTAAAATTACATAACTAACATTAACATAACTTCTTCCGAGGTTTATCTCATCATTAATTTTATATATTTATATATTATTAAAGTTAAATTGTACTGATGAGTGTATTTTTTTTTTTTGTTTTTTTATTATTTGCTGTTTTAGTGGTGGTGGATCCCCTTAAATAAATATGGCAAATTCTGCTCCTCTAAGAAATTTATAATTTATTCTTCTCAGTTTTTTTTTTATAAATGATTTTTACTGTAGTTACCTCTCAACAAATTAAATTTTAATAAAAATAAACCAACAGGTAAAAATAATTTTATAAATAATTTAGTTGACTGCTTGCGAAGTGTCTATTGAGATAATAAATTTTAAAAAAATGTAATAACCTACATTTTTCCTTGTTTTTAGAAATGTTCGCGCGTTAACTAAGTTTCCATACGGAATTTGAGACTTTTGTTTTGATGGCGCAGTTTTATGTGCGTCTTAATGTGAGACTTGCGCTTGGCCCTGTAGCTGCAATAGTAGCAACAGAACCGAGGGGGTTTACCACATTCGTAAATCTGGTGACTTCTCAGGTGATAGTTGTACTTATACACTTTGCCACATAAGTTGCACAAGTGTTGTCCAGTTTTTTTCATTTTCTTGCCACTGTTCTTTTTGCCATGTCTATTATCATTAAAATTCGGTGTTGAGTCGTCCGAGATTGACATGTTGGGTAGAGGTATAAAATACGACTGCACTAATGGATTACCTGTAATCAAAAATGAAGCTGGTTAGATAAGTAGGATACGGTAGAATTCTTTATGGGTAATGTACTTTTTAATTCAAATGTTTAACAATAAAATTTTCAATTGTTTTTATTGAATCATAATTAGGCTAAAGAATAAACCAGAAATAAAGTTGTTTTTTTTTATCTGATTGTGAATAAATACGTAATAATTTTTTACCGTTATGTTGCTTTAACTCTATAAGTAGATCATAGGTTCAGTTGAGATTTGATTGTTAATGGTGTCACTGATATATATAATTTGCGTACAATTTATACGTTTAAATAAATCAAGATAAATAAATAATTTAATAAAAAATATATCAGTTCCTACTTTAGCCATACAATTTTCGATGAATTTTCCAAAACGACAGGTTTTCTTTTTAATAAAAATCTAATTCTTCTTCAAAAGAAAATTTGATTCCTTGTAGAAGACTGCCATGTATCTGAAACTCAAAACAGAGTTTGATTAATAATTAATACATGCTAAATAAAAAAGAATAATTAAATAGGTATAGATTAATGAAAGTCACTTATTAAAAATGAATGATAGTTCAATATTTATTCATCACTAGTACGAACAAACAGTTTTATGTACAAAATAAGATATCAATTATATTAATTACTGTTAAAAGAAAACGAATGATGTGTAGCTCATTGGGAACTATTTTTCAGAGTAAAAAATAGTAGCTTCAAATCTACCAGTAAATCGTTTTAACATTATTAGATTATTTCTACACAATAAAATAATACTTTATCGTTTTACATTCATCACATCTTACTTCTAAAAACTATCACTTACAATGTATGCTTTGCATTAAAAAAGTAACAAAACCATTTCTAAAATTCAAGAGTTGCAGATCGAAATAATCATTCGGCCACAATGAGAAAAAGCATTTTTATAATTTTTTTGCTGAAAATCTTTTAATAACTGTACTTTATAAAACAGATGATAATAATAAATGCATAATTAATTCATATGAGTTTGAGTATCGGGAGAAATACCTTGTTCGATTGTAGCCAAGATGATTATTTTTAGATCACAAACGAGACAACGTAACGCCAACAACTGTTGATTTAGAAATTTCGAAATATATTTCGCAAGATATTTCATTTTATTAGATATTTAAGTAAATGTTAAAAATCGATTAAACAAAGTAAATGACACAACGTCTCCTGGAAGATTTTTTTAATTGACAAAATTTTGTTACTTTGTTAAATAAAAAAAATATCTCTACTCGCGCAGATTGAAAAGATTTACAGTGTATAAAAATTAACATTCTGTCCCTTGTGACATCTGAGAATGTGATTCTTCATATCGTTCTTGTGCTTGCATCGCTGGGGGCAGTAAGAGCAGCAAAATCTCGGCGGCTTATTGCATTCAAACTTTATGTGACGCTTGAGGTTCGTATTGTGCTTGTAAGACTTGCCACACTGATTGCAGGTGTTTGCGCGTCTTAAATCCTCGACTGTCCTCTTTATAGTAACTGGATGTCGAGGCGGTGGCACCACGGCGCCGTCGTACCCTGTCAGCCACATTCTCGTGTAACCTGGAAATGGTATTTCCTCGTGTAAGTGGCGCTGGTTAGTTTAGTACTTAAATGAAATATTGTAAAATCAGTAGTACTAAGTGAGAACCTAACTGTCATCCTTCTAAATACCATTGAACCTTTAGGTTTTAGGTACACTAAGATATTAAAAGACAAAGTTAAAAAAAAATTGTTCGGGACAACTACAAAGGCAAAAAGAGTACTTCCCCTGGGGTTAATGACATTAATGCACCAATACCTCAAAAATATCAATACCTGATGACGCCAATGTAGTAATAACTTATTCAAGAAGAAAAAACAACACGGTGTTTGTGGTTTAAGCGAAAGATTTTTTATTTCTTTGTACGATTTACAAAAAGTAGCCAAACAGATCAAGGATCGTCAAGATATTTAATTTTCGAATTTTTGTGCTTTTGTTGAATGTGAGTAACCATGTTGTACTTGCGCGAGCTTCGATGATCGCAATAGAAGCACCGATACCTCGGACGAATGTTGCACTCATTTCGCTGATGACTGACCAGATGTTTGTAGTGTTTGTAGGCCTTGCCACATTGATGACACACATTACATTTTCGAGATGCTTCAGAAGAGTTCGTACTTACAAAAATTGGTTGGACCGATGGTTCATACTTGTAGTTCACTTCCGTTGCATAGTCTGAAAAAAAGAAATCGACCAGCATGGTTAAAAAAGTATTGTTGATTTTAATTGAAGTATAGAAATTCGAAAAGATTGATACATTATATACAATGAATTACAATAGAGTATTAAAATAAATTGTAAAAAACTAACTATTCATTTAAATTATCTTTATTAATAAAGAATATTTTTTAAAGATGCTTCATTTAATATAAGAATGAATCAAAATGTGGGTACTGATCGATAGGATTTTAATTTGAATTCATGGGTTTTTAAATTTTATAAGATTGAAAGAAATTAATAACTATAACTATTAAACACGAGTAATCTACATTGATTCATTTACTTTGTAGAATAATATCACTTACTGATAAAAAACGTAAAATATACAAGAATACCCGCGCTACTGTATAACAGCTAACATAAATAATAATTGAATAACTTGCACGTCAACATCGGAATAATGTACAGTTACTTCGGTAATATTTTTTATATCAATATAGTGCTCTTCCAATCATTTGTATTTATAATATCGGATTTTCGCTAGAAGTCAGTGAGATAACGAATTTGCTGATCCTGGTGCCGTAACCGCAGGTGTTTGATAAGATTGTGTTTGTGTCGACTACGGTGTGGACAGTAGTAGCAGCTAAATCTTGGCAGAACGCCACACTCATACAGATGGTGACGGTGTAAGTTCTTGTAGTGAAGGTACGATTTACCGCAGCGCTGACATACATTACTTTTCGAGTTTGATGGAACGATGTCTGTAACGTGCAACAGCGACAGTGGATCGTGGACGGATACCGATGTGTTCCTTATATCTGCAACAAACGAAGTTTCAAGTTAGTTAATGAGAAATAAGTAGAGCACGAACTTTACCTTGAAGCAGTTTGGAAATATTTTACAACCGTCTGGGGAACGTAGATGTGTTGAAAATAAAAGAATCAAATTCAAACATTTTTAATAACTTACAATTGTCGATTATTCAATTCATTTATAACTAAAACAATTGTATGCTACACATAATCAAATATATCTTCACATATTTTTATTGTATAGAAAACGTCGATCAATTATTTATGTTAAATGTAAATGTCGTATTATAGAATAAAGACCCATATAGAAGCAACCAAAATCACCAAAATATAGTTTCAGGTAAATAATAAATAATAATGATCACCAAAAAAAAAAAATTAATAGTTTCATGAAATTCACTGGGAAATTCAATAAGAAGCAATAATTTAAAAAGTGATAAAGTATTCTCTTGTACTTTATGAAACTTGTGATTTTAGTGTTTTGCGTATTGTAATAGTAGATCGGGTTTTTCCTGATTCCTTACTTTTGTAACTACATTACAACAATCGGTAGAATGTTTCTTACTCACAATAACAATAACTTACCGAAATATAATTGAGTATGTTTTGTTTAATTTTCGTTTTCGTAAACGACGAAAATTTGCCAAGATTTACAGAAAGATGAAAACATTAACGAAAATTAGTAAGATATAGTAAATTAGTAACTCAGTTAAGCTACATCAGCAGTTTATAAGAATTGTGCGCTAAACGCTTTGTACAAAACAATTGACTAACACAAAGCCAATTAAAATTGGCTGAAACCATTTTTTAACGAACATATCCGAAATATAAAAACCATGGCTTCTTTGAAGATTCGTTGTTGACTTTTCTTGCCATTTCCGAATGCTGGTACGATGTCTTCTATATTATTTCATTGCTCTTCTTGTTTTTCCCAGGTATATGGTATATCGGTGTGGAAAGACTCGGTGTGGTAGCGAATTTGCTGATTCTGGTGGCGACATTGAAGATGCTTAATGAGATTGTGTTTGTGTCGGCTGCGGTGTGGACAGTAATAGCAACAAAAACGTGGTCTAACACCGCACTCGTAAAGCTGGTGTCGGTGTAAGTGCCTCGAGTGAACATAAGACTTGCCGCAACGCTGGCACACGTTGGCTTTCGAGGATGATGGAATAATGTCCCGGACATGCAGCAGCGATAACGGATCGTAAAAAGGTTTTGTTGCTTCCTTGATGTCTGTAACAGATGGAAATTCGAGTTAGCTAACGAGAAATTGACAGAGGAGGGACCTTGAAGCAGTATGTTGTGTCTTTTAAACTGTGATGGGAATGAAAAATCACAAGGACTCATGTTAAAACAGAAATCATTACGAGTTTAATAACATTCAATATGAATCAATTATGAGGCTGTTATTGCATTAAAAGTATTCTAAATCATCGCGATGAATGCACGATGAGCGGATGAATGAATAATTACGCTTTTTTTTTGACTGATCCTGGAATGATAATAGTTAATATTTATTTTATTAAGTTTTTTTATTAAGTGCTTAAACTTTTTCAGTGCAAACTTGCAAAAAGAATCGAAACTATATTATATCTGCCTTATATATATTAATACAATCATGTAAAAGAGGAATGTGAAGACGATGAAAATTCTGCCTGTATCTGAAAAGAAAGAAATTCAGTTAAAGAAATCAAATCCAAGCTAATAATGTTTGCATTTAAATAAATTGGCTGAATTGAAGGTATTTTTATAGTAATATTCATGATTAAAACAGAATAGTTAATGTATAATTAAGCATATTTTTGATTTATTTAAACAAGCTGAATAAATTTTTTTACAAATGTACCATTTTTACATTTTTGTTCAGTCATTTATACACATAAAATTGGAACGTTATTTGGCTAATTGTATAAAAATATATCAAAACTAAATAAAATCATTTGTGGAGGTTGTATTTGAACGTTACTTCACTAAAAAATGATGAGGACTAGAGTCTTAAAAACTTTTAATACTGCAGTCGCGTGTAATTTGTAATTGTCCACATTTCAATTACAGTTTTCTCTACAAGACTTATCTATTTCTAAAAGATGGAATACATATTATATCCTAAGATATTAAGCCAAAAGTGTACAAAATAAAATTAACTTAAATTCTGTAAAATTATTAATTAATTTTATTTTTCCTTTCATTTACTAAATACTAGCCGCAATTACTATGAAATTATACTGGTTGAAATATATAAACGTAGGATTAATTTATTTAAGAGGTAGATTTGTTAGCAGTTAGTAAACGAATAAAAATTCAAATAGCATCGAATCGATTAACGTTATAGAATTTCATAGAAGGATGTGAAATTCTACGCACGAACGCAAAATTAATCTTTGTCGCACATAAATTCCAATTTTGGTTACAAGCTCACAGAGCCATATTAACTGTCTATTTATGATGCAACTCTTAGGAAAGAGCTTATTAACTTATAAATATAAGCTGCCGACAAAGTCGACTACCTAAAATCAGAAGACTTAAATTACATCTTCTCAACGTAAAGAAAATATCTTCGCCTCTAAAGAAGAAAAGCTCTTTAAAAAAAAATTATTTTTGTTTGTAAAGGAAATTAATTTTTCAAAATATTTATTAAATAGAAATCAACTAATTAATTATTAATGAACTATTAATCAACTAATTACCTATTAATTAGTTAGAAGGAATTAACATTAAATTTTGAAAAGTCTATTAACCGACTGAGCGTCAGCGAGGGACAAATTAAAATAGACCCTTTTTTAAATGTGCTTTTCTTTATTAGAGAAGTCAATATAACTTGGTAGAAAATGAACCATTTACCATATCTCTTAAAATAGAAAAGTATGCAACAAGGGAGGAAAGTGCAGTATTATTCCCAGAGGGAAAAGTTTCCAGAGCAAGGGAATAATGTACTTTGCTTCCATATAACGTATAGTACTTCACTCTTGATGCTCCTGTGACCACTTTATTGACCAAAAACAAAGCTCCAAAAAACATTTATGCGGGGAATAAAGAAATCGTTATTTCCTGTCCGGAGACATGAATAATTGAGTCTACGCGGAATAAAGATTTCTTTATTTTCCTAGGTAATAATAACTCATTTTATTCCCTGTTTTGCGGGAAATAAAGTGGCCATTATAGAGGGCAAGTAAGTTTAAATGATTTACAATGGTAAGTACATTCTTACATTCATTATTTATATATCCTACTTTACACTTTTAAAAAAATGCTATTCACGAACTCGTATTTGCAGCAACGACATTGTTCACTTATCTGTTAGCATTTTGCGGGGTGACAAGATTATTGGGATCCTCGAGGTCAATATAGCCAACTTTGGCAGTGGGGTGTTTACTCCTGACATGCCCATACACGTTGTATGATCTTTTCGTCACGTAGTCGCAATATGGACACGCGAACCTGGGTTTCTGAAAGCAGACGTACTTCAAGTGCTGTGTGAGATTATCGTGGCGATTGTATACGCTCGAGCAATTCGGACAGGGGAATGACTTCTCGGTGCTGCTCTTCTCGGTGTTGCTGCGGTTTTTATGGTTTTTTGGGAAGCGTTTGGGCGCAGTGAGCGAATCGAAGGCTGCTTGACTATCGCCGAAGTCCAGACTAAGCTTCAGGTGGTCCACGTCGGCGAAGTGGAATGGGTCCCAGTTATCTGAAACAGAAAAGAATCGAACGAGAAATTAGATCGATGGAGATGGAAAAAAGCTTTGAAAATTATTATCTTATTGTTTACTACATACAATGACTAATGAGCTCTTAAAAACTAAAAATGCTGAACTAAAAATTTTTATATTACACACACGAAGCAGTAGGTACTGTACAAAATATTCACTTACATATTATGATTGATAAAATGTATATCTTATACAAAAAGTTAGAAATGTTTATTTGTTTATTTTGCTTTATTTACGATTTTCGTTGAATATAAATATAAACCAATTTAGGAAGGTACATAAGTATAAGATGCGGCGCTGCTACCCGACAAATTTTTTTTGGTTCCTTAGATATCCCCCAACATAAAAAAAATCGATTGTCAAATTTTTTTGCCGACCACATGTAAGCAATTCTATAGAAAAAACGCTTTTAGAAGATTCGAAAAAATAAAAAAAGTCGGCGCTAAATTTAAAAAATTTGTGTTTTAAAACTTAAATTGAAGATAAAAAAATGCATACTTCGAAAACGTATGTTTAAGATTTTTCTACTTTCTGACCTATATAATAAGACAAACATTTAGAATAGGCGTGCGACATTTCTTTTTTATTTTTTTGAACCCTCTAACGCATTTTTTCTATAGAATTGTTCATATATGACCGTCAATCAATAATCGGTGTTCACGATTTTTTGCATGTTCGAGGACACCTAAAGAATCATAAAAATCTGTCCGGTAGACGTGCTCTTAAATTTCTTTTTATAATTTTTGTTATCCAGTTGTTTTATGTAGTTCGCGGATTCACACATATGTCGTGGGCGATTGAAGGATTAAATAAAATTGAATGGGTTTGAAATTGACTAAATAAGATACAATCTACGCACAAATGTATTTTCTTTAAGAAAAACCATCAAGTCCGCGAAGTTTTTTGGTTTTTTCTAATTTCAATAATAATATTTATTCACTTTATGACGAGAGGGCGTTTCCTTCTGTCATAAATTATATATATATCCATGTTTACTAAAATTCTATAGTTCACTGCATTTTTATTATCTTCAGTATCACACCGAATTAATTATTATCTTAAAGTTTAAATGTTATCTTTATATTCGCGCATACAAATAATACAAAATTCAATTAAAAAAGAATAAAAATTAGCATCTTCCATTATACTAAATTTTTAATGTAATATATCATAACGTAAATAGTCCCTCGTAAGTTTAAGGCCGCATTGACAAATACATTATCGCAAACAAATCTAATAATACGTGTAAAATAACTCGCCTAAATCTATAAACAATCACTTTCGTGTATAAAAAATAAAATATAACTTTCGACCTTACGGTTCTCGACCAAGAGTCTCTACAAAAGAGTGATATTCCAACAGTGGCTTGAAAATATGAGCATCGCAAAGTTTCTGCGAAAGCTTAAAGAAAGGCGGTATCTTCCTAGTATCGCTTTCTTCAAGCTATAGTCAAGATATCCTCTTTCAATCCTAAATCTGAAAATGTGAAATTCACTTGAAAACTGTCACTATTCACATTTTTCAAGTGAATTTCACATTTTCAGATTTACTGAGTTCCAAGGCTACTATTGACACTCTCTCTTTGTCAAGCCACAAATGAATCGACATCTTCATCATACTTTCATTTCTCAACCTCGACTTTCGGGTGGGCTCTGGAATTAAACATCCGGGTTCATCACGTCGATGGCGTAGACCTTCTTCCCAACGTGATGCTCGCGAACGTGCTGGTATATATGGGAAGTCTTCTTCCTCAAGAACGAACAGTAGGGACAGCGGAAGCGCGGACCCTGGCAGCACTCGTAGCGCATGTGCCGAGTCAGGCAACCCTTACGCATGAAGCCCGCCGGACACTTATCGCACAGAAACTTTTTGCCCTCGCGTGATTTCCGAGACCTGTTCTGCTTCTGCTCGTCGTTGTCCGCATTCTCCACGTTCACGTAGAAAAACTCCGCCGCTGCAACAGTAAAGTAAACGGATTGGTTAGAAGAAGTCAGATTTTTTGGTTTAGAGGCTTGGCAAGTTCGCGTGCAATGAGACAGAGTTCGAAAGTTGGTGTGAAAATAAAAAAAAGGCTGGAAATCAGGAGAAACTCGGTTTATTTGTTCACTTTTTTATTTACATAATTCGACATCGCCGTGAACATTAATACACTTGTTTATTATTGCCTGGTACTCCTGAACGAGGTATGTTTTGGTGATATCATGGTGGTTTCATGATAGATGAATTTGAAATTTGTAACAGTCATATGATCTGCGATTTGTCTTAGCAGTTACAGCGGGAGAATTTGTTTAATTATTTAAAATCTTTTGTAACGCTTTTTAACAACTTTTATCACGATTTGTCAGATTAATCGCTTTTTCTTATACATATAACCAGTCTATGTAATATAATGTTTATAGATTAAATGTTTCAGCGATTATATTTAAAAATATTTCTTTTCATTTGTAATGTTATTTATTTACAGGCACATACTTGTGATAATAAGGATACTCGAACTCTCTAGAAATAATCGATTATTAGTAATTTCCGATCAAAACCTACCAAAACTGTCATCTTTATTCAATCTTTTTCTTATGCTTTTTGAATTAATTTTTAATTAACTAGAATTTTGAAAAATCGAACGATAATAGTAAAGTCGGAAGTCGCATTTTTTCGAACGTGAGTTTTTTTTACCATCAGTTGAATCCGTGCAGAATACTAATTCTAAAAAAAAAATAGATATTTAGTAAATTTACAAACATTTACATCATATTTATTCAAATTAATAAAAGCAGTTTCTTTTTTTCGCAATTTTAAGAAAAAATGAAGAGTGTATCCCTTTTACTGTAGAAAAGATTTAATTTAAATTGATTTGATTAGTAAATAGTTCTGGTTAATTTTCTGGAAATGTGCTGAAGGGACTTCTATCTACGATATTACTATAGTGAAAACAAAGATCTCCTAATACAGATTTAACTCGCTAGGATAAGAAAATAATGTGATAAGCATGTACCACACCACAAGAGTTAGTTAAATTGATTGAAAAATTGACACTAAACTTCGAGTATCCTTAAAATACATGCATGAAATCGGTATATCGACAGTCGGCTCAAGGAATGTTATAATAACAATTAAATTTGTCCGAAAATTGCGAACTATCAACTTTATCATCGTCTTCCAACTAAAAGCGATATTATCAACTCCCTGCTAACCTTATTATAATAATAAATAATTTTTATGCAGCATGTACAAATAAATGTTTGTTTCAAAATAAAAATTCTAGTTCTAGACATTCATCAAGTTAAATATTGAATAGTAACTATTTTAGTTTATTGTCAGTACTCTCTCTCTCTCTCTGAATAGTAAACGTTCCAAAAATAGATCTTCTCATTTTTCATAGGATCGACAATCTATATAATTTTGTTTAGAAAGAAAAAATATTGAACCTAAAACCGCTTACTAGTCGATACTCTAAATCTAGAAAAATTACTTCGTTAGAAGAAAAGTTTATGCAGTAAAAAATGAAATACTACACTACAGTATGCAGAAACGTTTTCTAAGAATTATTGCTAAATAATAACTATTCAGAATGAGAGTACCACAATTCTTATATAACTTAGAAAGCTCCGTACAATAATGTACACATAAATACTATTGTTTAATGACTACTGAAATCGATGGAAATAAAAGTGAACTTTAGACAATCCATTGATCATTATTCTTCCACTGGAGGATAATATTAATATTACTGCTTTATACCGAAGAATCACTCTTTTAAATTTAGGCGGGAACCAAGTCTCAAAAGCCTGGTCTTCTCTGTACAACTTCTAGTACCCTCCGGTAAAGGAATAATTCTCAAGAATCTTGAAACGAATAGTCGTTCGTTCGAACCACTCACGAAAACGATTAAACTGTCGGCTTTTGATCAGACGGAGCAGCAAGGGACACCTGACTGCAGTTCTGATCGTCGAGCTCGAGATCGATGCAGTAAACGTCGAAGCCTTTGTGCGAGTGCCTCACGTGGTTGTATGCGTTGTATCGCCACTTGGACCTGTACGGGCAGTAGGGGCACTGAAAACGCGGCATCTGCTGGCAGGCATACTTGATATGCTGCTGGAGTCCTCGCTCGTATGAGAAACTGCTGGGACACTGAGGGCAGCGGAACTGTTGAGGTGCACCTTCGAAGGCTGTCGGTCTGCCGCGACGTCGTGGTGTCCCGCTCATCAGGATCTCTTCCACTTTCACCACCTTCAGCATACCTGAAATCACAAGCGGTTAACCAGGGCGTTAGTGGACACGGGGTCAACTGGGCTATTCGCTTGCATGCGTAGGTGAGGGTGGGCGGGGGTGCTACGGTGAAGAGCGCTAAGTTCTTTTGAAAAATTTTTAAGGTGAATCCTTTATTAGTAGGCCACGTACAGTTAAGTGATAGGTATTCAGTCTTCAAGATTTATATACATTCTGGTACAAATTTTAATTCTACTGTAGACGTAGTGTAGTTCTGATCTGCAATTTTTTTTTCAGCGATGATTGCTGAGTTGAGGTGCTTCAGTGGTGGAGTTGCTCGGTGACTCTGGTGCACCTGTACTTAGGAACTGATCTTACTTGTCTATCAATGTGGCTGGCCCTGAATCCATATAGCTGGAGAGCAGATAGAGAAAGAGCAACACTTTTGTTCCGGCTTCAAGTGGCACAAGAGTGAAGTCTAGACCTGGAACAATATAATGGAACAAGGGATTTTTTCACGGATTTGAGATGCAGAATACGCGATTTTCCAGTTACACTTTTTATCGGGTTACGACTTAAGAAATAAGAAATTAGATTTCTAAGGTCTTGAGTATTATCAAATATGCTGAAACCATGTCGCCAATTGGCTTTTGTTTAATATCAATCAAATCATATTTGAAACCTCATAGTGCGTTAACCATTACCACATCCACTAACTCGTCATAGGATTATTCGTCATCCATGCAACCTAAAAAATTGAGAAAAAACTGTGTTAGTATAATTTTACATTTACAATTATAGCAAATCCATGCTCTTTTTAAATGTTTAAGTAGAGCCTAGAATGCCAGGGAAGAGAAGTACAAAGTTGAAAAAGACATTTTTACAGCCGAATAGATAATGCAATTCATTCATTTTGTTTCAAAAACAAAAACTATTTATTTCAAGTAATACATTAATAATAGCTATTAATTTAGTCAAAGACTTCGCAATTCCTCGTAACTGTGTTTCATGAAAAGTTTAATACTGACATATTGACGCAATTCGGTACATAGTAAAATAAATGCATTTTCTTATTATTATCCTCATTACTTTTATAATAATAATAATTCATTTTTCATTGTTACTATTATTGCTAAATTATGAAGTAGTCGATTCTACAACAAGTGCGGAAAATGATTTTCGATGATTTCCTAATTGGTATCGTACCAGGCAAATCGATCATGTATATTTTGAACAAAAAAGCATAACGCTTGGCCAGTCTAATTCCAATGAAATAATATCGCTCAAAATATCCATTTAAAAAGGACACCGTATTCACTTACAAACGTTTAATTTAAACACGAAACACATCGAAGACTTGAAAAAGATGCGTAACTCAAACTTATCAGAAAGCCTGAAAATGATTGTAATAACAATTAAACTTTTCTCCGCAAGTAGCAAAAAGAACATTTTCACAGATGAAAATTCGTTACTGCATAGGAGGCGCAAGCACGTTGCTGCGCCTGCCGTCCATGCAGGTCTCCTCGGCGCGCACGTCAATGCAGTACACTCGCTGACCCTCGTGCTTCGTGCGCACGTGGTTGTAGATGCTGGAGGTCCACTTGGTACGGTAGGGACAGTAGGGACACTGAAAGCGCGGCTCCTGACCGCACTCGTACTTCAGGTGGCGCGTGAGCGATCCCTTCTCTGAAAACCCAGTTGGACACTTTGGGCAGGGGAAGTTCTTGTCCTTGCCCGACGGAGGCTGCGATCGATGCACCGGTGCTCGTCGACTCTCGGTCCCTGGCTGGTACTTCATCGGCAAACTCGACAGCGACTGCAGCCAATCTGAAAGAGAAAGGAGTCGATGCGTTAGTGAAATGTTCATACTTTGTCAAGCTCTACAGTCTGATGAAAAGAAAATAACGCAGTTTTAATGAGACACTCGGAGGAGGGGGCAGGGAAAAGGTTTCTTTTTCGAGACTGACGGAAGGCTTAGAAGAGGAGATGGTATAAAAGGAGAAAAAAAATGCTAATTGATGAATTTAAAAAAAATCGGGTATTCAAGTAAAAGTATTATTTGAAATCAATGAATTTTATCGTATGGGAGCAATTTTTTTAATTAGAGCTTTTTCTAATGAATGCAACTATTGCACAAACATTTAAAAATGAATATATATGAATGATTAAACGAGTTTCGTAATGAATAGGAAGAAAATAATTTGAATGAATCTGAAACTCATTTTATTTATTGAACTGACATACAGCTAACATATCTTTGGAATTTGCATATGCATATATATATTTGCGAAAATTTTGTTGTACTAAGAAATTTCATTTTTCCAACTAATCACAACACTGATTTATTCATTTTTACATAACATTTTTTATGTACTGAGTGTTTATACAAATTACTCGAAGTTTAAATATAAATGACAAAAATGATGGCATTGAACCTTGGCCTTTCTTCGTTAACTTACTTTTACTTATAATTATTAGGTCGTTCAGGTAAATAATTTTTCTATTCAATCTGGTTTCTTCCCTTATACTAAGTTACAATACAATGTCATCGTAATAAAAAATGATAAATTTTGCTAGGCATAGCTATATAAAAAAGAAAATCAATGAAAATTAGGACCATTTATTTATCAGATCAATTAAATCGTTGTATTTCCATTAGGCTCCGAATTTTCGGCCTTCTGTTTGACGGCCTTCTTGCGGTGGCCCTGCAGTAGATTGACGGCGTGAACTCTCTTGCAACTGTGCCTCCTCTTCACGTGGCTATGTACGTTGGTCACCCACTTGGAGCGATACTCGCAGTAGGGACACTTGAATCTGGGATCCTTGAAGCATTCGTACTTAATGTGCTGATCCATCGTCCTCTGATGACTGAATATTCTGGAGCACCTGGGGCAGCCGAACTTCTGGCCCGTGACCTCCTCCTTTGGCCGCTTGCGGGAGGCAACTGACGCGGACTGCCTCGCCGTCGAGTGGAAGTCCACCGGCATGTACATCGCGTCGAAGTAGAGTCGATTAGGCTTGACGCGCCTCTTGCCGCTGCATCTTTCGTCGAAGATCCTCAGCTGCTCGCCTGGGTGCTTCGGGGGTTCGGTTAGGGGTTTCTTCTGCAGCTCTTCTAAACGGTGAAACTCCTCGTCGAAAGGCTCCTCTTTTATCTGTATCTCCGTAGCCGAACAGGTCTCTGGAATGGAAAAGTCAATCTGGTTAGTTCAATTGCTTGGAGGGTTAGTGGCATTAGTGACAAAACCTTTCATGAATGAATAACGCTGAATGGCTTTAAGTACGTAAGGGAACATGCCGCGATGATGGTTGGCGAGATGACAGTAAAAAGCTGTGATTTTTTGTAAACATTGTATTTAAATTAAACAAATTTTGAAATGGACCTTTCTAAAAATAATATACAGTTCTTTAGTTTTCTTCTTAAAATAATAGTATGTAGCAATCAGCAATCTGACAAGTGTTCAAAATAAATTGATGCGTAAATACTTATGTTTGTACATTATTTTTTATTTATTTATTTTTTTATAATCTCCTCTACATCAGTCATACAATAAATTTGAAGTGAGTCGCCAAAAGAGCTTTAATGTTCTTCATTTTTATTTTTCTTCCCATGGTATATAATAAATTTTTTATAAAAATGTCCAAAGAAGTAAAAAGTATCTAAAATAAATGATAAAAATTAATTAATAAGTTATCATCAAGTTATGAGTTACTATTTAGTATTTTTTTTTAATTGTTTAAACAAATTATTAGTAGAATACTCGATGATGGTATTGATGAATGATGATTGCGTTTGTTGCCGTGCTTCTTCTATGACCTTCTACATACTAAATTTGGACTTAAACGTAAAAAATGAAAATACTATATAAAAAACCATTACGAAAATTTAATAATAAAGAACTAAAAAAGATTCAAGTATAAAACAATTGGAGAAATATATGACGTTGCTTTTTTGTTTACATATTTTATTTTTTGCAATCGATATGAAAATAAACTATCTATTATATTACAATGAATATTTATGAATACATCATCGTAAGGTAAGGTCATCTTGTTATACTATCTCTTTACAATTATCATTAATTCAGTCGCATTTTAGAATGAAATCGCCTAGCCTAAGTCAGCATAAAGCTACAGAAAAAATTTGTTTACTGGCATTGAATAAAGTCAGCCCCTTAACGGCACATTTGCTACAGATTTTTGCATTGGAATACGTCGACGACATAAACCGTCTGATTCGGATGCAAGCGACGCACATGGGTTCGGACGTTGGGCGAGTGTTTGGTGCGGTAGCCGCAGTACGGACACTGGAACCTGGGCTGCTGGCCACACTGGAACTTGAGGTGGTTGTGCAGGTTGTTTTTGCGCGAAAACGACGTGGAACAGCGGGGACACTGGAACCTGCCGTCCGTTTGCCGGTACGCTTCCACGGCTGTACCTGCAACACACAAAAGGATTAGTTGGGAAGGTAACGTTGTGAAAATTATTCTTTCCTTTCATTGTGAAGTATTTATTCGAGTTTTAGATTTGACTTTGAGAGTGGAATTGTTAAAAACGAAATTACGGTAGTAACTATGTTAGTCACTGTATTTACATTTCTATGGTAATGATTGTTACTTGTTGGTTTTATTTTGCCTGGAAAATAGTGTGAAAATGATACTTACTTCAATGGATAGTTATTAAGAAATTGTAATGAAATAAAATTTGTATCAATCTAAATGTTAACACCAATTTTATTCTCGAACTTTAATACATATTGAAGCTTCCTTCAGTGAGTTTTAATTTCGAAGAAAAAATAGTTTAAATATACTCGTGAGTCATGTTCAACAATACGGTAAATGTTCGTCAGTATTACAATCTGTCGATCAGTTTATATTAAAAGAAAGTAAGCAGAGATAAACTAGAGATTTGTGTTGAATTATTTTATCAGATTTGAATTATTTTATCGCCTTCCTTCTCACTACTCCAGATTGTTCAACTCAAACAGATACTATTATTTTATACAAACATATTTATACAAGCGATCATGATAACAATGAAGAAAATTACAACTTATACGCAATGTTGACACTGCATTCAAAACTTCCATTTAAAGTTCCATGACTTACCCAAAAACATTAAACTCTGCGTGATTTTACTCGTGAGCAAACAATAAATATCTTGAGTTAAGTCTACGTAGGGTGTGCTATTGTAAAGTTTCCACCGGATTATGCTTTTTTAGAGCCTGAACTAACGATAAGTTCTAAATGCAAGTAAGGGCCAGAGGAGCACATGGTATGTTTAAATTCGTAAAATGTTCATGATCAATGGTTGTTGATAATTATGAAAGAATGGAAAATTTTAAATTTAATATATCTAATACGGCTATTAAAATTCTGAGTACACGAGATGTTAATTTAAAATTGAAAAGAATCACCAGAGGTCCATTCTTGATCCCAACAACTTTTAACTTTTTTCACCACTCCATGCGGAAAGCCCGTTTTTCCGCACGCTCAACAAAATACATGCGCTCAAAATCGAGCTTTCCACACGCCGTAGCAAAAAATACCGTACGATACATGTTCGGTAAAGAGATTGTCGTCTCGTGTACGCTCTTCAAAAAAAGATAATCCAGTACAAACATTGAAATTGGACATTCTGTAGATGCATTTAATTTAATATAATTTAAAATCTACATCAGATGGACATACATACTTATAAATTAAATAGTTTTAGTGCACATTTATTTGCAGTCAAAAAATTAAATTTGATTTTCAATATCAATATTGTTGCTAATGCCTTCTTATAGATATTATTTTCTTAAAATAATACAACCCCTTAGATAAATGTATTTATAAAATAAAATAATAATAATAATAGTACAATCAATCTGTAGGTACTCAGTGGGGAGTCTCTAAATCGTTTTTAGAATATTTTAATATATATTGAAAACAATTTAGAGATTATGCATGGATGCTCTTCGAGAATGCAAAGTATTTTCTCGGATGTTTCATTTTGCGCGAGATATACATTTCATTATTATATATCAATACATATTTATTCAAGTGCCCAACGAACACCTCACACGCGACGCAATAAAAAAAAATGACTATACACTTTTTATAAGAGGCCTACGATGGCTCGGTCGGTAGAGCGAAGGACTTATTATTCGGTGGCCCGAGTTCTCTGCCGATTGGTACAAGTACCTCTGTAATAGCATATTACGTACCTAGGCTGGTAAAATAAGAAATATCGGAGGACAGAAAAAGTTTATATGTGCTTATTGTTCACAAACACATCGTAGACGTCCGTCACTGATTAGCACCGAATAGAAGCATAAATATAGCGACGTTAAATAAAACAAAAAAAAGAACTTTTTATAAATGAATTGAATCAAAATTCCTCAAGCCATGAATGCTTCATTATAAAGAAATCACTCATCTATCCCTCAGCAGTCGCGAGTTTTCGCCTCGACCCCGTCAGTACTGGTATCCCCTGCAGCCGAGATTGGCCGGGATAATGGCATGCGCGTGGAAGTGGGTCTTCTCGTGCTCCCGCTGGTGGTGTCGATGCTTGAAGCGCCTGTCGCAGTGAGAACACTGGAATCGTGGACCGACGCCGCACTCAAGCCTTTGGTGGCGCAGCAGGTTGCACCGGTGACCGTAACTGCGTCCGCAGCGGTCGCACCTGTATGGCGGCCCCTCGTCCACTATCGTCCGTCGCTCTGCAACACGACGAAATTTCGGTAGGATGTAATAGGGTTCAAATCATGCCTCGCGCCTCTGCGTGCGTTGCGTCGAGTACGTGTTCACTGTCAGGGGTATACGCAGTTCTGGGCTGTGGCATATTTCACGAAAGTATTATAGTAATTACTAGTTGTAAGGGAACGTGACCGCAGACTGGACTCACAAGGAGGTGAGCAGAGTTGTGGGTCCTGGATTTTGTCCAAACTTTGTAGAATGATTCTTTAGTCCAAAATAATGAATTCGTGTCCAGGGATTTTATTGAATGGAGCCTAGTGTCAAAATTAGTGGGCTTTTCAGGGGAAATGTATAAAAATCGTAAAAACACGTGTAAAAATTAAAAATAAAATAGAATGAAAAAGTTACAATTTGAAACTTATTAGATTCAAATATCTTCATTGGTTCAAAATTTATGTTTTACCAAAATAAGTGATTTTTTAATGAATTTTCAATTATTTATAACTTTTGAACCAATGAAGATATTTGAATCTAATAAGTTTCAAATTGTAGCTTTTGCTTTGTACTTTATTTTAAATTTTTACATGTGTATATACGACTTTTAGATTCCTAAAGTCCCCTAATTTTGTTACTAGGCTCCATTCAATAAAATCCCGAAACGCGTGTTCATTTTTTGGATCAAAGAATCCTTCTACAAAGTTTGGACAAAATCCTAGACTCGCAACTCTGGTCATCTCCTTGTCAGTTAAAATTACTATAATCTACAGTAAATTTTACTGAACAGTATTGGAAAACATTTACTGTAGATTATAGTAATTTTTATCTGAGAATCAAGACTGCGGTCACGATCCTAGACAGATAGTAATTTTTATAATATTTTTTTCTCAGTGTAGTAAATGTACGGAAAATGTCCCGTGAAATATACCAGAGCTCAGTGCTGGATACACAAGCGTTTCGGGACTACGGTGATATGTACAGGATGGAACTAGTGTTTGAAGATGTCAGTTTTTTTACGCGGCACTTGCTCAACACCGAGGGAATAACGTGAATGCCAACCAGGGGTAAAATAAGAGGTCGTGGTTAATTGTAAAAAAGGAAATGTAAAAAAAATTAATTTAAAGTATGCTAAAAGTGATGGAACCTTAAAACCTCAGTTAAAAGTTCTAAAGGTTTCTGTGATTGGAAACCATTCGTCTAGATAAATATATACACGTTGGTATTTTATTTAATTTAATAGTCCTCTACATTTATAAAAGTCTTCGAAGAAAGTCCTCTGTGGGAAATGCTTTAACAAGTAAATCAGCAGCCAATGACTTTTGTATGGTCTGTTGAAAATATTGGCTACTTGAGTCCAACAATACAAATGGATTTTTCTGCAGCAATCTGAAAATAATAATTGAAAATATTAGAAAAATTTGAGTGTTATATTATTAAGTGATAACTTTTAATAAATCTCGATTTTATTTAAAGGTAAATAAATAATTCAAAACCAGTCTAATTTAAGGCCATAGTTTATTCGGATAATAATACTTTACATAATATCGTGTTAAATAAATTATATTTATATATCACTTTAGTATTATATTTTAAAATACAGGATCGGATTAGAAAATAATTCGTTCCTCATTTTATACGTTTTATATTAACTCTTGAATGTCACCCTGTAAACCTATTTTTCACGCTTTTCTCGTTCTAAAGCGTTGATTTTAAAATAATTACTTTATTGTAATCAGAATTTTCTAAAATCATTAAAATCTGCAACATTTCTCATTAAAAGGTGTATACCTGAAACCACGTTTTTCTCTAGTGATATATACAATAATAATAGCTTAAATAATGGTAAAGAATCACTAGCTTCTGATCCATTAAACGATATATTTGTATAATTTTATTTCAATTTAATAATTTCTTTTTTCAATTGATGAACAAAACATATAAACTCATAAAATCTAACTGTTTTACAATAATTTTAGCAGCATCACTATGTAAAATTTCTACAACTATAAATGAATCTACATTCCAGTCTGATCTACCAAAGTTAATTATTAACAAAAATTATTTTCTTAGCTTCTTTTCTAGAGCTTTAAAATTCTGAAATGTTATTCGTCGAAGGAAAACTTAAACACAGACCTCAATATAACCGTTATTTACATTTCTATATTTATTATATTTACATTTCTATATAAGTAAGTGAATGATCACTTAAAAAAATCGATGTTTTGATACTTTTTTTTCTAAATACTGAGTAGCCAGTCATTGAAATTCCGCCTTTTCATCGGAACATCTTTCGAATAAACCCGCAAGTGGTTCTCTCAATTATGAATTAGCAGTGAAGTTTCGCTGCCTCCAAAAGATCATTGAGCTTTCGCTCAATGGTAAAAGGTGTACCTCAACCGTAGGGCTGCTCTACGCTGCTTCCTGGCAGCACGGCGTCACTGTCCCTCAGATGCGTTATCATGTGGTTCTTCATCTCGTACCTGTACTTGTACTTCCGATGGCAAAGGTTGCAGGAGAACCTCTTGGCCTTGTTGCCGCACTCGACGCGCTGGTGCCTCCGGAGGCTGTCCAGCCACTTGTACTGCTTGCCGCAGTCGAGGCAGTGGTAGGCGTGCTTCTGGCCCGGCACTTGGAACTCCACCCTCTGTTCCACTGGCTGCTGGTGGCTCATTGACGGCGCGTATTGAGCTGGTACCAACGGATCTGCCTTGAGCTCTTGCAGCGACCAGAGCGGGTTGTAATGCAAGCCTGCGTGCAAAAATCGCTGGGTTAGAAGAGGTTCAGCGGGTCAATTATCAAGGCTGGGAGATACGATTTCCGGACGAGTGATTCCGTCAAGTCGATTGTTTATTTTTATTAATAACTAAATTTTATTAGTACAAATTAAAATTGCATTAATGGAATGAGTTAGGCTTTGTTGATCGCAGTCGATTAGAGATGAGTGTCTACGGGATTTGGACGGAGAGTTTGTTCGTTGCACGGTGCATCTTTTAGAAATATTCAGAAAATGTTATTTATTTTAATATTGTTTAATAAGTACATTTTTATATACAGTCTGCTTTCGATGTTTGATTCATTCAAATTATAGCGAAATGTAGATAGAATTGTTGTTTAACAATTCTAAATTGACATGCAAAGAAAAATAGTTCAGTTTTTCACGACACTTATAGTAGTTTAAAAAAAAATTTTTTTAATTGATAAAGTCACGTTTTTTATATTCGAGGTCCAAATTTACTTAATTCGATTGTCACTTTCTTTCGAATTTCCACAATTGAATTTCGTCGATTTTCCCAATGAATACAATTAAGATTTTTAATCAGCTACATTGCACATCTTGAATAATTCTAATTATTTCGATACAATTATGTTGTAATAAATATTTACATGTAAATTGAATTAACCCGTAATGGTCACACCTTCATCTAATATCATAATGGTCACACGGAGTCTACTGGACACCAGTCAGAAAAACGGCTACCACTTGCGTTGCCCTTCATGTATCGAGTTAAATTCTGAACGTGATTTTAGTTTAACACTTCTTTTTTGTATTTTAAAAGTTTTTTTTTCCTTTTCACATTTTCGACGCCACGTAGCTAGCCGTTTGCCTGGGATTTTCTAGACCCCAAGTGACCATTACGGGTTAAAAACACTATGGAACAGGGTTAATCTACCTAATCGTATCAATAACTGAATTTTGAAAGCCAAATAACTGCAACCATTAGTCTTACAATTTATAAACTTAAAAGCAGAAAAAAGTAAAATAGTAATGATTACATTTATTTTTCAGTGTTTTGGCATACCCCTCGATCTCCGCATTTAAACACAGAAGAGACATTTTCGAGAGTCTTTATTATAAATAACAATTTAAAAAATATCAATCACTCGCTCAAGTAATTGAATATTGCAAAGATATCTTAACTGCATAAAATCTATTCCCCATAGAAAAAGAAAGCAAGTTGAGGATGAAAGGAAGCACTAATTGGAGGGCTTATCCCTAAAGTGATCCTCCCTGTGCATCATCATGAACGCGAAATTGGGAAACTCCTGGTCGCAGATGCCACAGATGGCATTCCTGGTGCTCGGACAGTTGGACCTGCGATGCCTGTTGAGGCTTTTTTTGCTAAGATAGGACTTTTTGCAGTCGTAGCAGAAGTAGTTGCCGATCTCGCTCTGCGGCTGGGGCTGCTGGATCCGCTCGTCGTTCGGGCAGCTACGCAGGTGGCGGTTCAGATCGCCGAGCCGGTAGTAGCGGCAGCCGCAGCCGGCACACACGTACTTGGTTTCCGACGATTCGGGGTCGTAGTAGCTCATGTTGCTCAGGCGCACGTAGCCTCGGACGTCCAGGGGATCGCGCCCCTCCGAAACGCTCTCCCCTGATTCTGCAACAGAAAAATTTCAGTGTGGTTGGTTGAGTTCGAGGTGAAAAGAATTGATAATGCACCAAGTCCTGGCAGAGCTTGGCGAGAGAGATGGACATAACAAAACGACGAATTATCAATTGCTGTTGATATTAAGTAAGAATTGTGATTACCTTGATTGCAGTATTTGACGATTTTTTTAAGTATGCGCTGGAACTTGGATTTCAGAGTTTCTTTTTAACGATAATTTGCTTTGTTGAAAAAAATTTGAATGATTGATTGGTAAGGCTACTTTATTCGTAAGATACAAGTGACTCTTTGTTAAGGGAACCAGACTTAAGACCTGCAAAAAATAATCGAGAATAAAAATAATAAATTGTAACTCTGGCTGATTTGCTTCGAATAGTTCAAATAGTTCGAAAGTATGATAGTTTTTATTGTGAGAATGCAATTTATGTAATTCGTTATTGCAAAGATCGCTTCTGAATCTATTCAATCTATTCCATGATTTTAATTATATTACAATTGTTTTCATATTAATTCACTTTGCTTGGGTTATTGTCACTCAAAATAAAACAAAAAATATATTTTTAATTTTCGGATTTGATGAATTTCAAACCTATAGACTAAAATAAAAGGCAATTCGTCTTCCATTTTCACGCAAATCTAGTTACATATTATTCTAGTTGTAATTTGCTTAAAAAAATAATATTAGCAACATATTACATTTATTTGCAAACAGCCATTATTAGATCGATCTCTATAATTATCTCAAAATAAATAATTAAAGGCGCGTGTGTCTGCGATGCCGATTAAGACTCTTCTTGGTAATGATGGGCTTCACATAGTCAAGTTCAGGAGAAGCTACCGAGCTCGACCGGCGGCGTATGGATAATTCCGGGTCATAGAAACTATATTGATGGAGAGACGCTCTCCTTGGCGGCCTTCCAGGGAATCTTGCGTTTCTGAATCACTAGCCTTTGAGACTTCGAGGTGAGTTTGCCCATGTTCAAACTTCTGGAAGAGCCTGGTGTTTTGATAAATTCGGCGAATAATTCAATATACTCATCCTAATGAAGTAAGAACTATGATTATCTGATTTTTTTGTCGCAATATTAAATATATTCTGGAAATTAAGAAAGGGAGAGACTATAGCTCGAACCAATGACATACATTTTTTTATGTCACTACTCTTTATTACACTTTTTTTTCGCAAACATCGATTGTTGACCAATACATGCCGTTTCGAGATTTCAACTGTAGTTAATCATGCAGTTAAAATTTATTGTTACACAAAATACCTAAAGCATTATCCTTATCAATTTAATACATTAAAAATAAAATGAAAAAAATTAGCAGTAAATTTCAAATAAAAAAAAAAACAGTCTCATTCGTTGTCCCTAGTGCCCGGGCAAGTCCAGCGATGCTGGTTGAGACTTTTCTTGCTGAGAAAGGGCTTCATGCAGTAGTAGCAAAAGAACCTGCCGACCACACTTGACGGCTGCTGGAGTGTTCGACTGTCCTTAGGACAACTGCGCAGGTGGCGGTTCAGATCACCGAGCCGGTAGAAACGGTTGCCGCAAGAAGCGCACACATACTTCGTACTCGTCGACTCTGGATCGTAGTAGCTTCTGCTGGACAGGCGCACGTAGCCTCGAACGTCCAAAGGATCATCCATCTCTGAAGTATTCACTGCATCTGGAACAAAAAAAGTTTCAGTGCGGTTGGTTGGGTTCGTGGTGAGATTGACGACGTACGGAGCTTGACGTTATGCGAATGATGGACAAACTAAAACGGCGTATGGTCGACTAGTTTATACGGTAGTAATTAAAGTTAGAATTTCGATTACCTGAAAGCGACACTTGATGATTTGTTAAACGTGTGCTTGGATTTGTAAATGAGAGTTTGGTTAGAAAGAAGTTTTTTTAATACAAAAAATTTCGAATTGATACTTAGTCTACTTTATTCATACGATACAAATGGCCGTTTGTTAAATAACTGCAATTCAAAGCTAAGATATAGTATTTTTTTTTCTTTTTTTTTTTGTGCAAATACAATTTAGTATAATTTTTTCGCAAACATCAATTCTTAACCTATGCAATCTATTCTGTGATGTCAACTCTATTTGGTCATGCAATTAAATTAAAATTTTATAAATATTACTTCACTTTTTATGATTTATTGTCACTTAAAGTACCTAAAATATTTATTTAATAAGTTAAGTATCTACTGAAATAGATAAAACACTTTAGATTCTGAGTAGAATTAAATAATTTACAATACATTGCGAATGCATAAATAACGCTGTAAAATAAATAATTCCATGATAAAAAATATATTTCTAATCTCTGGATCTGTTCAATTCCGAAATTTGTACGCTAATATGTAGCACGTGATTTTGAATAGTTCAATGATTCCGATAAAGGTTACAAAATATTCATTTTTACACTTCCTCATCTATTGTATCCATTCATTTTCTATTTTTACATTACTTAAATATCATTTTCATTTCAACACGAAGAACAATCATAATGATACGTTTGTTTTTGTAAATAATCGTGACAAAATCGCATTATATAATTTTCTTAAAGATAGTAATTGAAAATTGTACATTGAATTAAAATTAATAAATCAGACACATCATTGTCCTTTATTAACACTTTAACTGTTACACGAGCTATATATATGATTCACAATTTTTTGTTCTCCCGCTGAAGGATGTATTTGTGCGGTAACATGTTTGTGTCTACGTCAAAAATTAAAGCCAAATTTTAACTCGTGTAGCAGGGAAAGTGTTAAATTACAAATTATTCAATTTTTTAGAGAGCATCGGAGCTTTCAAGTTTTATACTTTTGATCATTCAGCTGAAACGCTCTGTTTATTTTTATTTTTTAGTAACGTAAAACAACAATCGAATAAAAGTTTTTCTGATTAAATATGACATTTTTATCCGACGCTCTCTTACGTAGATAAACAGCAATAGCGCCAAAAATCCTAAAGGAAAAAGATATATTTTGCACGTGACAAGATGTGCTCGTCTTATTATTTATATGACGCGAACAATTATATACACTAAGTTAGTTTTCATGATACTACGTTGAATTCCCTTTAATACAAATCACAATATTTAGCGTTTTCTTCAGTTTAAAGCACATTTATATGAATGAAGTCGCTTTTGGAGGACGGTTTTTTTATTTCATCGTTCCGAATTCACTACAATCACTGCCACTATATAAAAGCGAACGAAAAGAAAAAAACACTCTAACTCTAAGGTGAGGACATATTGAACAAGGCTCTATGAAAATTCTTAGCGTTTATAAAGTTTAAACTACGAGTACATTTAGTGAAAATAGTTTTACTGAATTGCAACTTCCTTCATTAGGTCGTTTACATAAAAATATTTTATTTCGCAAGAAAGAATTCGTTTATCTAGTGCTATACACTACTTTGCATGGATCAAGTACAATAATTACAATGTTTCATTCAAAAAAAAAGGTAGGCTCCGATAAACGCAATGCATAATTAGTCGTGAGTGAAATGCAGTCATAAAAGAAATGCAGTAGGCGAGTGGCGCTTCTCTAAATTAAAAAGAAAATTATAATTAATTAAAAATAATTAGTATAATTAAAAGTTATTTTTATTCTAAGGATTTCATTTTTATAATAAATATTTAATTTAATTTCATTGATTAGTACCGCTCGATGCACAGTAATTCTTTGACTTAAATGTAAAAATTGAATTGGGCATTCATTGAATTTGAATCAGCAAAATTTATACTGATCACCATACTAATTTTACACCGAGAACAAAAAATTTATTATAATCACTGTACATTTTTTCAGATCTAAATAACTCGCGTGCGTGGCACGACAACCCAAATAGAAAAATATAACACTATCGTACCCTTCATTAAAAAAAGTTATACTGATTCAAATTCAATTTTTAACTCTAAGTTCCCACGACGAAGTCGATCTGACCCCAGCCTACTTTACTCCGCCATTTTTTTTTCGATATTTCAATAATTTTAACTATAATCATAATATTTTATAAAAAATTATATCAACCAATGAATATATTATTTTCAATCATAATCAAGGGATTAAAACCCATTTGTTGATAAAAATAAAATAAAAATTCGTAACAAACATTTTTCGCGGACTAACCCTCCAGTGCATTATGAGCATTATTCAAGAAAAGTGTGGCAGAGCTAGGGTCCAAAAAAAAAATCCGATTCACTTAAAATTCAAGTCACCTCCATCTCAAAGAACCTACAAACGTTGGAAAACAAGTTAACAAAAAAGAATGACGCGCTTCATTCCAGCGTCGCTCACCCATACAGCATCGAGGAATCAAAAAAGCCCGTTACTCCGCGATCTTGGTCGCGGTCACCGGCGTGCGTGGCGCAGGTCGCCTGGGCCGCCGGCGTCCCCCCTTGCCTCAGGAGGGCGTCGTCGGCTTCTCGCCCTCCTGCTTCAGGCGCGGTTCGGACTTGCGGTTGTTGCGGCAGTAGAGCTTCTCGTGGCGGCGCAGGCTGTCCGTCCTGGAGAAGGCCTTGGTGCAGCGCGGACAGTAGAGCCTGCGCTGGGCGGTGGCCGAGGCGCTCGCCCGGCTCGGCTTGCCGGCCGTCAGGGACGCCGGCAGCAGATTGTCCTGCCAGAGCTCGCTACTCTCCGGCGGCGTCGGCAGATAGAAGTTGTTCATGTCCACCTCGAGGAACTGCTCCGGGACCATGGGGTCGCCGAGGTGCGCCCCCACGCCGTTGTCCTCGTCGGTCGCGTCGGCCAGCCACACGCTGGACAGCATCGCGTCCTCTGCAAGCAGAAGGAGAGAAGCCGCACTGTTAGAGAGAAAGAGAGGGACGATAGAAGCGATTTTGGGGGCGACCACTGCGGCTAAAGAGCCGAGGGTCACTTTTTAGTCTGTTATTAATTGTTATTTTGTAGGCGTTCATTGCTTTTTTTGTAACAACGTGCTGATTAAGGTGCAAGCATAAGTATATTTTGGTTTTCTGATTTCATCGATTAAGGTTTGAGATGAATGAAATGATTTTCTATCTTTACAGGAAGTAATAATTTATTCGTATTTTGGCTTGATAATTTTTTTTTTTAATTAGTCTTGGTAATTGTTGCTTTCACCTGTTATTTGATACAGAAATTTTAAATGATCTTCGTAATTACTTACAGGGGGGATGTTGTATCCTTTCATTGAGAATTCATTTTGGATTTACAACACGAACTTAACAAATTTCAAATCATACGATTTCGTATTCTTCCTCTTTAAACTTTTTTATTCTCGTACATTTGCTAAAACAAAATAAATTATATCAGTCTAATATCTTTAGCGTCAGTACATAATCAATGTAAATAATTTTTCGTTAAAATAACATTAAATTTTTTTTTAATTGGATCATTTTTATTTATAGAACTTTTGACTTACAAATAAGTATATCATGTATAATATCATTAAATATAAGATAATCGCTTTTATTTACATTTTATTTTCAGACTTAATAAAAAATGGCCCAACAAGGGGATCAACAAGTGAATTGAGAGTACTTTAAAATCATCGCTCAAGTCATAATTTACTTACTCCGTTCTTGTTAAATGTAGATTTTAATAGAACCTTTTACTTTAACTCAGTGAATAATAATTTGTACAACAAACGAGCAACATATACCCATGTCATTTTTCCATCCCTCTAAATTAATTCCAGTGAAAACCCACTGAATTTCAAAACAGTGACAAACATTTTACTAAATAGCAGTGAATTTTCGCTGCTTTTTCGTCAAAAGTACGTCACTGCTTTGAAATTCAGTGGGATTTCACTCACTAGATTAAATTTAGAAGGCTTAAAAGGTCTATCTCACTCATGAGTGGAGATAATTTAATTCTTTAGCCCTTGGGATGCTGATCTCATGCACAATTACCCAACAAAATCATCATTTTTCAGACATTATGCTAAGGAAACAGTGTTAGAAACAATACCGAGATGTACTGTTGTTATATACAAGAAACCATTCGCAAATATTGCAACAGTAAATATATATATATATATATATAGAACATTTGGATACTGCCAAATTTGAACCATAGTGAATTCTTAAGCAGGAATCGTTAGCAATTAGCATTTTGCATGGAAAACTCTACTACATCCGTAAGACAGAATATGGAAAAATAATAGACACGTATTTTTCTTTTTTCAATTTAACACTTATTAACCTTTAGGCGGCCGGCTTGGCACCATAATATGGTGTCGGATCTTGATCAAGACATATCCACTGGACTTTAGGTTGGACTTACATGACAATATAGTCCAAAACTACACTTGTTTTGGTAAAAGTTGCGTCGGTCGCCTGGAGGTTAAGAAATATATAACTTCAAATGACGTCACAAGGACGTAATATATCTATACAGGTGAGAATCACGACATTACACTACTTTTTAACACGCGATATCTTCATCAATAACAATTAAATTAAAAGAAGAAAAAATAAGTGTCAAATATTTTTTAATATTCTAGCAGACGTAGTTAATAAAATTTTATTTTAATTAAAATCTTCAGCCTCATTATCACAGTGGAGGCGCGTGTTTGAGCGAGCAGTGATTCGTGAGCTCGTAGCGCCGATAGAAAGTCTTGTAGCAGATATGGCACTGGTGTCGAGGTGGCTTGCCGCACTCCAGCCTCTGGTGCCGCTTTAGGTTCTCCATCCACTTGTAGCCCTTGCCGCACTGACCGCATAGGAAGTTCTGGTCCTGAAGCGGCGTCGAGTTGCCCGGGCCCCGCTGACGTTGGTACGACGGTCGCTCGAACCCGACGAGATTACCTGAAACGAAGATTTCAGTGTGTCAGTATGGGCTCTGGATGACTTTTCAAGGCCACTAAAAGCGACTCTAGCGAACTCTCGATTCGAGTTTCTTACAAGGCAGGAGGGTTACTTTGTTGGAGTTTCCTGGTGATCTTAAAAATGGCACTGCCAAAAGAACGAAAAATGCTTTGATGATTCGATTTAATGGCACTATACGCAAGGTAAATGATTTTATGGTAAGCTGCGTACAATGCAAGGTCATTCATTGATCAATCGTTTTAACATTTTTTAATTGGACTTTTAATATATTGGCATTTATTTTTTATAAAAAATGCTTACATTTTTAATGCGTCGCTTTGTTACATATACATACATTGATTGAGTATTTTTTTTATGTCACTGGATTTTACATTGAAACTAGAGTGACGAGTGTAACTCTAACAGTTAGAGGCTACTTTTAATTCAATTGATCACCGATTAACTACAAATAACCTCAATGAACATTTTGCTTATAACTGGTAATGTACATGCATTTCTTCTAACACTCATTGTCTCAAATTTTCATTAAATTTAATGTTTTTTTAAAATTTGTAGAAATATAAAAAATATCATTTCATTTTCTAATGTTAAGATAAAATAAACTCTTTCAAGATCTAGAATGATTTTTATGCTAAATATAACCAGAAGAATGTCACATTTCCGGATCAATGATTTATATGAAAATTTGTTTCTAGTAACGATTAGTGAAACAAACCATTCATCTTTTGATCCTAATGTTAAATAAATCTTTTTCACCCTAATTATTCATAAAGTCTATTTTAAAGACCTCCACAAAGGGAGTACAATTATATTTTAGCTTCCGCAGACACATTTAAACTTTTGTAGACTTAGGGGTAAACGGTACAGTTATTGGCCACCAGTGATAGTGATTGTCCGCATTTCCATAAGTTTATATAGGTATAGGTATACCAATCACTATTTTAGCCAGGCCAATCTACTATATTTCGTCATCTGCTTAAGTTTCAAATCACTGTATGGTTTACATATTTGACATATTTTAACTTTTGTAGACACATTTTATCTTCGAATCGAACTTATTAATTTGAATTGTTGTCGAATAAAGTGGACTTATAAATGATTAGGGTTAAAAATTTTATATGCACCTCGGGAGTAATAAGTGATTATTTCCTTGGGTGAATTACTGCCTACGAGAATAATCGCCTATTTTGCTCTCTTGGTGCATAAATAACTATTATGTAGGTATACTTGCAATGTTACCTATCTTACGAGATTAAACTCAAGGTGGTATGCTTCGCTATTCGACACTGCGAAAAAAAAACAATTTCTAAAGTTTCATCTAAATCAGTCATACAGAGGTGCGACACTCTTCTGGTGAATAAACAAATTAACGATATTTTAGTCAGAAACTAATCAATTATTTTTAGAAACTGGTTGCACAAACACTGATTCAGAACAGACGGTCAAATTTAAAAGTTATTAAAAAAAAGAAATTCCGTATTCCGCAAGATTTTCTCCAAGAGCGCAATCAACACTCTGCGATTCAGTTGGGCGCGGCGGTGGTGTCGTGTCGCTTGCGGCAACCTCGTAGATGCGAGTTGAGGACGAATTTGTGCCTGAAGCGACGATTGCAGATCGGGCAGATCTCGGCAGGCTGGACGCCGCACTCGAGTCGCCGATGCCTGCTCAAGGAGGTCATCGCCCGATAAGCCTTGCCGCAGCGCTCGCATTGGTGCAGTCGTGGCTCTCGATTCAGGCCCTTCGCGTACACACTGTCGTACGCCCGGTAGTTCAGTAGCATCGTCGTCAGGCCACCTGCAACAGGAGTCGGAGGCGTTAGATCCTTGTACCGAGGCTGTTTATCTTTTTTCGCGTACATCGATATTTTACCTGATCCCAATTAAAGGCTGTAGAGTGTGATATGTTTGGAGACGAGGGATGAGCTTTAAATTCACGCGTTGCTTGCTTGGCATTCTCTTTTATTGACTTGTTTACAGTTACAGTATTGTTTTTTACAGTTTATTCGTTTTTTTCAAAGAGAGATCTTTTTTTAGGATGATTTTTTAAGGAACATCGATTTGTTACGTATTCGACTGCTTTAAATAGTGCCGGAGAAACAATCCATCGTTCTTCCCTTTAAATATACATAAAAAATGTCACTTATTCATGAATAAGTGACATTCACTTCGATTAAGTGAATGTACACTTATTTTACATGATAAGTTTTTCACATATCGAATAAGTGGAAGACATATCATGTATAATTAGTGTATATTCACTCATTCGGAGTGAATTACACTTATTCATATTTACAGGGTTAATATTTTACAATATAACAGATATCATAAAAATAGTTCTTTTAATAAATATATAACGTTTGATATAACAGTTTTCTTCGTTTATTTTGAAATTTAGAAGGAAAAAATTATCACTGTGAAGTGTGAAGTAAAAGGAAGAAAAAGATTTTACTTTTTGAAGACTTTGTATAGATATCTCTTTTGATTTCTCTCTAAAGCCAGAACAGGGAAAATATTACTAATTTGTAAATAGCTGCATATGTACCATTGTAAAACAATGTATATATATAGACTGTTTTACAGTGAGCGCGTGCAACTTTTCTGAAATTAGTGAAAGATTCATTGTTTTGAATTTAGAAAGTTAATTTTAACAATATTCTCCAGATCCTACACGCTAAATCGGTTAGAGTGAAATGGAGTTAAATTTTACTCCATTGGAGTGAAATTTTCACTCGAAGTTTAAATTGAAGTTAACTCCCTCAATTAGAGTAAAGTAGAGTAATTTTTTCATTAAAATGTAGAGTGAAAGGGTAGACCATAAACTAAAAAAATTCAATCTATCAGAGTGAAATTAAGTCATTTTACTCGTGTAAAGTGATTATTTCACTCTACTAGAGAAATTTGCAAATTTAACTTTATGAATGAATTGACTCTAGAATGACTCTAAAAAAAATTAGGAAAAGTTCACTCTAGCCATTTTAGCGTGTAATTATGAACAAATATGTCATACGTCGTGTAGTTTATGTACTTCTAAAAAATTACAACGTACAGTGTATATATATAAATTTGCAATATTGTGTGGTAAGTTTTACTATATAAAACATGGTAATATTTTCAGAATGACAGTCTGTGATTATATCCTCAGACAGTACAGTAATTTTGACTAAACATGTTTTTAAGTGCACCTACTCATTGCAACCGTAACAATTAGATGATTCGAAGGTATCGCCGGACCTTTTGGCCCGCGCAACATGACTGGCTCCCTTCGGTGACTACATTTTATGCTCTTTCTCAGAATCATTGATCCGTGAACTTGTTTGCACGCAATTTTCCCCATGAACCGTAAAAAGGTGTCGTGTTAAGTTGCTCTTCTGGTGACATGTTTTTTTGCAATAGCAGCAAACGAAACTTGGTTCCTTGCCGCATTCGAATTTTCCGTGACGCTTCAGACTACCTTTGTTAAGGTAGTGCTTACCGCAATGGTCACACTGGTACATTTTAAAGCTTTGATTGCTCTTGAATATCTCGCTAGCCATCTGCTTCCGAGTAATTAACCTATCGAGTACCACTACCGACTTTTGCGAAATCCTGAACTGTTGAGGAGATTGTTTTAAACCTGTAAGAATAAGACACGCCCACTTTGTCCTCATTCGTTCTAAAGAAACATTCGACAATAAACACCATGCTGGGTCGGAGAGAAAAAAACTAATAAAAATTAGTATTACATCTTCTGAAAATTAGTATTTCTGTATACGAAGAGGACAGAGTCGAGAAATTAGTATGTAAGCTATCAATTTTTGCGGATAATAAATTTTAGTATTTTGTTTTCTAAATTTTGTAAGCTCAATATAGTAAATTTTAGTACCTATGCTTACAGTAAATTTTAGTATGCTCGTATAATAAATTTTAGTATTTTACGTAAGAATTTTTAAACAATGGACTTCTTAATTAAAAAAAAGACATTTTATTAAATTTTGCTAGGTATGTCTTTTAAGCATCTTGATTTTTGACTTAAGCTCAGACAGGAATTTAACATTGCCAGATATCTTGAAATCATCACACAATTTGAAGATGCACTATCTTATCGACTGCTGAAATAGACTTATAATAATTTTAACGCAACGCTTAATACGTATATTAAATAATTTACAGGTAACCTAGTTTCCACGTCTTCCCACTCAATGACATGAAAGCATGCCTTCTTATTTTTCTTATATACTAACTAGAATGAATCCCACCCACTTGCGAGTTGCGAGTGCGCCGCCTAGCGTTTTAGTTACTACGACTTACTCGTATACTCGCATTCACTCGTGTAAACAAATGAAACGCGCGCATACGTAAAATAGCTCTGTTTTTCTTTTTCTCCTTAATTTTAGTATTCTGTGTAGCAAAAAATAAAAACTAATTTTTCCTACACTATTTCTCTCCGTGTATGTAATGTTCATTATAATGACTTTCGAAATGAAAGCGGAAAAAGATGACGCTTTTCTTTAATCTATTATAAAACATTTTTATTATATTCAATTATATTCAAAAGTAGAAAAAAATAGAAAAAATGGTACAATGTTTGATAGTGTTTTAATCACGTGTCCATAATTAAAAAGAGATTTAAGTCTTCGAAAGCATCACCTCGAATGCAAGTTTATTCTGCAGGAAGATATGTGACGGTTCAAATGATATTTCCTCTTGAAGCTGCTGTTGCATAAGGGACAGACGTGGGGTCTGTTCCCAGTGTTAGAAGGCTGGTAGAGTATGTCTCTCTTCCTGGAACCTAGCATTCCTCTTCGCTGGTAAAGCGGAAATCGAAAAACTGGATCTGAAAATCAAAATGGAAAATTGCGATTAATATAATCTTCTTGAATAAAAGCATATAGAATATTCACTTAGTAATTCACACTTGAAATTTCCAATCAAATCGGCCACTACGTTTCATCAAATAATCCACTGCAACTCATCTCTGTGCAATATTTCTCTTTATTAAATTGATAATTTTCATATATAATATTTAAAATATCAGTACACGTAACAAGAATGGTTGAAATTCGAAATAAAAAAGATCCGATGACGAGGGAAACATAATCTTAGGAGAGGAGAGTCACTTGGTGAACCTGCTGGGTGTGCGTCTGCATAATGAAATTGTGTCGAAAGGCCTTATCGCAGATCGGACACTTGAACTTGGGCTGCTGTCCGCACTCGTTGCGTAGGTGCCTTTGCAGCGACTTTTTTACCTGATAAGTGCGATCGCAGTTTTGACAGCGCCACGGCTTCTCTGAAACAGAATTCCAAATCGACAAGTTAGTGCAAGAATTTCAAAATGCATTCCAAATAGAAATTTGGAGGGGTGCATTGAGGATTTTGGTGCGAGGATATAAGTTTCAGTTACAGTAATGATCATTATTAAATCATTCAATCATTTTATTTTATTCAATCAGCAATTCGACAATATGTATTTTTATTTTTTTTTTTTATGAATGATCTTAACTAATAATATCTAGAAAAAAGAGACTCTATTGCAAAAAAGTACTATAAAAAATATCTTATATCAATAAAAATACAAAAAATGTATTAGTCTTCTATATCAGCCGAACTGTTAGTTTAAACTTTTGACGGAAATCTCATTTGGCACGTTAACGACGCAGTTCAGCTGAATTTTGGTGCGTGTATGTACGAAGACAGATGAGACTGCAGCCGATGTTTGTGTTTGAAGCGTTTGCCGCACAAGTAGCAGGCGAACTGTGGCTCCTTGCCGCAGATTCGCTCGTGTGTGTATGCCGATGACTTCAGGGAGTACGACTTGCCGCAGTTCTTGCAGGCAAACATCTTCTGCGCTGTAAAACAAAAGAATTTTCCGCATTTAAAAAAAATCGATCTCTGACTTTGAACTCGGTTAATGGCGACCCCGAAAAGAAAACAAAATGTACAATCTAGGAAACATTACAATTTTTATTTTCTATTATGCTTGTATGTACACAAAGCAAAAGATAATCAGATCATTTGCTTAAGTCAATCACTCCGAATTTTTTAATGTTAACATTGGAAAACAAAACGCTAACGAGGTAAGGTAGCTTACGAAGCCATGCAATAACATTGAAATCTAAAGTTATCGTTCATCTTGGACTAAAAGAGAAGGTTCTTTCATTCTCTTCTGATACACTCAAGTCTTGTACGTTCACATAAGATGGAGACCACTCGTATCCATTTGTTGCAACTGCGAGACTGTATTTTTTTCATGTATTGATTGGCCTGCACACCGACAAGCGAGATGAATTCATGTGCTTTTTCAGGGTACACTTATGCTTGAATCTTTTGCCACAAAACTGACATGCAAATTTTGGAATCTTGTTGCATTCATTTCGTTTGTGTTGATTTAACGAAGTGCGCCACTTGTATCTTTTGCCGCAGTCGCATACGTACTTTTTCTCATCGTACTTTATTTCGGACATCGCATCGTAACCTGAAAGCAAAATAAATTTCTAAAGTTGCAAATGTATAATTTTTAAAAGAATGAAGATAATTAAAGGCAGAGTGTTACGTATACATGCTTTATAAACGAATGCAATTACCATTTTTCTTTTTCAAAACTATGCCAATAACATATACATTTAATGAAATTAGATTTTTTTATTTACATTGATGTGATTAACATTTTACATATGTATTATTAGACTGAACTCTAAATTAAATTAATCAAATGATTTCTTTTAGGAGTTTAATGATTGTGATATGTAAGATATGCTAATAACAGTACTACTAATTGAAATAATAATAATTGTAATAATACTTTCAACATTTACATGTAGCGAAGAGTGTGAAAGAGATAACGTCGTAGATTTCTAATTTATAAAAAATGGTTCGACTAATTAACAGTATTTTTGGAATGCTACTTCCATGAAAACAATAATACAAAAATTTAATAAATACAAACATTTTTATTTTATATTTCTGTTCTACATTAGACTTAAGAAATATTTTATGCGAATTATAGTCACAAATGAGTATGAAACTAACATTACTAAAAATCGTCTAATTTTTTCCAATCACAAACCGCTTTTGTGAATAATGAAAAATGATCGTTTAACGAGCGAAAAATCGTTTCAACAAAGAAAACTTTACAACAGGAAAAGAAAACTCTTTTCATAAAAAAGTTCTTGTCCAATTATAAAAACCAAAACATCACCTCTAGCGAAGACTGGAACATTGCAGAATTTTGAAAAAAGAGCTTTACTTTATATAGATAAATATTTTATTAAATATATAAAAAGAAATCTGTAAAAAATAGCTAATAATATTGTATTCAATCGAAACACAATGACCAAAATGTATTTAAATTCAGAATTAAATAAGATTTTTCATAAATTTCAATGAAAAGTATGGCTTATTTGAGAAATCTGAAATGTTTAGCTTTCGTTAGAGGCGACGAAATAATCTCTTTGCAGTCATGTGCAGCGCAATGACTCGCACAAAATTTTAAATAAAACGAGCTTATATTAAGGCACCGATAATTCAGACGCGTCATGGATGCTCTGAGTCTTTTCTCTACTCAAACTGGAAGCACGCGCCATCGAGGCGATTCACTGGGGCACCTTCAGCCAGTGATGAATCCTGATCATGTGCTGTTGCAAGTGATGCTTGTGCTTGAACCTGTTGCCGCAGACTTCGCAGCAAAATCGTCGTTCCACGCCGCACTCGTGCCTCTGGTGATGGATCAGTGCACCCCGCGATCTGTACGACTTATTGCATCTTGGGCAGCTGAAGTTGCAGTGCTCGCAGGTCTCTGCAACAGAAAACAAAAGGTGACCTCATCAGTACAAACCTGGTACCCCGCCGTACTCGTCGCTGGGAAGCAGATAAACGATGGTTATAGCTTTTTCTTATCGCCTTTGGATAAAATAAAGATGAAACAGAAACGAGATCGAGCGTTTCATTGAAACATATTTATTCATGGCACAAGGTTAACAAGATCTGGGAGGTCGTACAAGTGGTAACTTAGCACCTCCAAGTCTCTACACTCGGTATACTTAGAACGCGATTGTAATGGTCAGTGGTTTTAAAAAACTAGGACGCCGAAGGAATCGACATGTTGTTAGGCTTAAGAAGAGATCATCGGATAAGCTCGCTGTGCCTGGCGGTGGGTCAGATGGGCTGCTCGTGGGAGTGGGCGGAGGCCATGTGCTGGTTCAGCACGTCCCGTCGCCTGTACTGCTTGTCGCAGAGGTGGCAGCTGTACTTGACGTTCTTCCCGCACTCGGCCTCGCGCAGATGCCGCAGCAGTGACTTCTTCCACGTGTACTCCTTGCAACAGCAGTTGCACACGTAGGTCCAGCGACTCTCGGACTTGTGCCAGCCCGGCGCCCCTAGGTGGCCCGCGTAGGTCTTTGCCAGTTCTGCAACAGAGTTCAATTCGATATCGTGAGCGGCGCTCGCCAGTCGGGTAAGCCTCTTGTTTCGTTGTTGGTGTTTTAATTATCGTGTTTGGAAGTGTGATCGTTTTGTTTGCTATATAGAGACTATTTGAGAAATCAACAAGACATTTCGAACAGTTCGACAATTTATTTGAACTTGAACAACTTTGTACACAAACGCTTGATTCAAAATATCAGTGGAGCTTCTTTAAAGCAACTGACTCGATGGCAGTGAACCAATTTTACATGACAATTCTCTTCATAAATTCTTTGTATCGCCATACGTAAAAAAAACTAATTACTATATCAAGTCTCACAAAGAGATTCTTTAGAGGTGGATTTGGTTGAAATTTGGAGCAAAGCTTTCTTATGCCAAAATATAAAGACATTCTATTTATTACGGTCTAACGCTCAACATTTTCGGCACGGAAGCTCCGTGGACTTATTTTTCTGTAAAACTTCTTATTTAAATATTTTATGATATCTTAGTTCTTATAAAAATCTGGAGATTTTATGAAATAAAGAAGGAAAAAAGCAGAAAAAAGACAAATAATATGAGAGACTTTTACGAAAAATGTACTCGTACTTAATTGTGCATAACTTTTGAACCAATCAATATGTTTTATCTCTCAAATCATCAGTCTTTTTATGGAATCTCTAGGTTTTACGGGAAATAAGTTATCGTAAAATTACAGAATTGCGAAATTTTAGAGAAAAATAGCTTTAAGGAGCTATATTGTCGAAGATTTTAAGCACTAGACCCTATATTTTGGCATAAGAAAACTGCGTTCCAAATTTCAAGAAAATCCGTGATTTGGATCTGAAAAACTGATCTCGTATAGTCAGTAAGAAAAGCGATGTCGCATAAAAAAAGTGGATAACGCAGGAAAACTGAATTGACACAATGTAGATGGTCGCCTCGCGCATGAGATGACTACCGAAGTTTTCGAAGCTAGTACGGGACTTTGTGCGCCTCGTGGAGGTGCTTTTTCAGTTGCCACTTGTGTCTGATACGGTGGCTGCAGACGGGACAGAGATACTGGGGCGCCATGCCGCACTCCTCGCGCTTGTGGCGGATGAGCGACTGCATCCAGCGGTATTCCTTGCCGCAAGCATCGCACACGTGTCTGCCCACCCGCTTGTAGTAACACTCGGCCGTGGAGCCTGCAAGAAGAAGAACAGGTCGGTTTCGTTAGGATCTTGCGGCGAAGTGCGCGATGCCCCCTCTCCTTTGCCTCTGGAGCCTCTCGTGCTGCCCTTGGCCGACGAGCTTTGTTCGTGAGAAGAGCTTTTTCGTTTATAATACACAGGGCCACAAGCTACCTGGAGAGGGATGTTATAAGCCAAATTCGGTATCGATACTGCGAGAGTGGCGTGGTTTGTTACGGGATTAACTCTGCCTCTCGAGAGGGCTGAATTCTACTCACACGTTGAATCGAGAACTAAAAATATAGTATCTTTGGAACGAGATAGACATTTAAGCTCATAACAGACAGAGGGATAATTCAGCCAATTTTCATATGTAAATTAAGGATTGTTCCTTAATCATTCAAGGTACTGTGGCTGTATTAAAAGCTAACATAATTATAAAATACTAATATTTCACTTTTTTATTTTTAAAAACATTTAAATAACTAATAATTAAATTTTTTATAATATAGTGTAGACTTAATTACTATCTGTGGATCGGAATTTATTTATTCATTAAAAATATTCAATCAATATTGAAACAACAAACCACTTTTAGATTGATCTCATAGGCCTTTGTCTAATAGACATAATTAGAAAGATTTGCATTGCTCATATAGGCAATGCTAAAAATATCGTATATATAGATATATTAGCAATGTTAATAGATCATGCTGAATCTGCGAAACAAAGGCCTATGAGATTAAATAAAAGGTGATTCGTTTCATTATTCTAGGAAACTATTTCCAAAGTTTTATCCGAATCCATAAACCGGAGGGTTCACACTCTCCTAGTAAGTTTCGAACAAGAATTTTTTAGTCTAATTAGTCTTAAAATACTTGGTAGTATTAATATTTTCAATATTTATCTTTAAGAGTTAAATATCAAGTTAAATTGAATACTTTTAATGAATAAAAACATTTTTTATATTTTTCAGAGTTAACCCTGACTTGCCCCCTTAATTAATCGAAAACATTATCGTCGTAAAAATGAATCCTGTCCGAGCCGATTTTTAAAACACCATAAACGACGAATTTTACACCAAAAAGATTATTAACTGATTCTACAATGTTTAGTAATGAAAAAGTGAGGTATCAAAATTCTTTAATTATTTATAGGTTTTAAGACAGTAAATTTTTAAAAATAGTTATGTACATTTTTGACCCGTTCACTTGAAGTAGATGATATTGTGGACTGTGAGCTCATGCCGCTGTAAGTAATCGCGCCGCCTGAATTTGCGCTTACAGATGTTACAGCAGTACTTGGGCTTCATGCCGCAGTTTTCGCGGAGATGACGCGTCAGCGAATCCACCCAGGTGTACCTTTTTCCGCATTTCTTGCAGGTGAATGGCGCGGAAGAATCCATCCTACTTCGGCTGCGTTCTGAAAGCAGTTAAAGAAATTTCCGTTAGTGCAGGTTCTTACTTCTTTCGCTCAAAGTTTCCTGTATACCATGACAGCCGCATTGCCTGTTAATCAGTATTTTTTAATCGTTTGAAGGCGCTGAAATTTTTTGCTGTTTTGGATGTTTGGATAGGGATATAATGTTTGGGAAATGAAAAGAAAATGTAATATTAGATACAAGATTTTTTAATTGTAAATTACTTTACAAAAGTATAAATGGCATTACCGTTTCCTTTGATACTACAATTTGTAGGTAACGGAAAGGTATTGTCTTAGCAAAGTGACTATGCATTAGAGTAAATAATCTTCACAGTTTGTCGACCTGAAATAAAAAAAATGTCTATATTAGAAAAATTTTGAAAAAATGTTTTTGCTGTTATTTATTATATTTTTTAATATTAATATTTTTTTAGAATGGAATTGGGGAAGGACAAGAAACCCATATCAAATGAAGTACACAAGCATTAACAGTTAAAAAATAGAATATTTATTCAAAACAGAGCATATAAATATTTTCTCTTTTGATACATTGTACAGCGTATTATAATTTCTCTGACTGTACTATTAAAATATGTAAATATAAAATCATGTAAAGAAAGCTTTTGGCAGCAATAAGTAACTAAATTACTCGATATTTGTAACAACATAGCACAAACAATTCCCTTTCTCTTTGGACAACAATTCAAATAACATCATTAAGAACAACGTTATTCTTCAGTTATAATAAATATACATTGTAAAAACAAAGTTAAATTATTATGTAAAATAAAAATATCATTTCTCTTTATGCTGATTTTCGTATTATCAATTATGTGTGTAATACTATTATGTTACTGCACTTTACACGTACCCGCTAAAGTTGCATGAAATATTAGAACCAATATCATTTAACATTAACAAGAATATAAACTTCTGCATTTCTGTATTATCTTTGGCAGTATTGTACTTGAAATGGTAACACAAAATTCATTAAACTGATTGAAGCTATTAAGTATCGCTTGGGGTTATTGGAGCATTCGTCATCCATTTTTATTCTAACAATTATTAAAACATGCAACGTTATGCTATTAAAACTGATATGTCAAACTATAGATATTCCTAAAATTTTTCAAAACTAACTTTCTTTTTATATAAATCTTTGAAATAAATAAATATAAAGGTATATAAGTTAATAACGAAAAAGTAGATCTAACACAACAGTTAGATATCGATATGTTTGTAAGTTTTATGATGAAATTACAATAAAACTAATTTACGTTTTGCGCGTTTCTCTGGGTATTTAATACTCCAATATTTTAAGGTCAATGATTCATTCGAAACTCACATCTTAGTTTCATTTCTTAGCCCCCGTTAGAAAATAAATCAATCAAAATGGCCTATTTATAAATGGTTGACAAACGACTTTTGCCAATATATATTGTCTCAATTGAGCAGCAGTTCATCAACGATCGCCATCGACTGCTCTCCTTTATGAATTTGAGGTTAGGCTATAGCACACGTGTATTATACACATACAATATGATATAACGGTACACTTCAAACAATTTGCTTAACTAGTTTTTAGCAATGTCTTTTTAAGACTTTCAACACTTTTTTTTAACATTCACTGGTCCGTCGATGTCGAATGGCTGATGAATGTTTCTATCAGGGCAGCCAAAAACTTAAAAATCGAGTTAGTGACACTAGACACAAACAATAATATAAATAGGAATGTTTAACTACACAACAGTCTAGACATCGCAGCTGAGAATCACGAAGGCAGTGTATATAAATGAAAAAAATTTACCGCAGTCTTATGTAACATATTTCACTTTGCTTTTTTAATCAACAGCTTGATTCAGTTAGGGTGTAGAGGGTATAGTCTCATCAGGGCTCAAGAAGAATCTGCGAAAACAAAAATCCAATATTATGATTATTATATACAATGTCGAAAGTTTTAATTATTACTTAAAATTTCAAATTGAAAATTAAAAATGCATATATCATTTTTAAATTTTAAAAAGTTTGAAGACCTTAATAATAAAATGCAAACAAAAAATTTTAATAAATGATAAATATCAATAAAAATTCATGTGTTTTTTATCTTCGTAAAATTTACCAACCTTCAGTCGATGAACTCCATAGCAAATTCTTAATTAGAAATTGAAATAAAAAAAAATGTATTTTAATTTAATTTTCAAATAAATAATACTCCGATCCATGTTACACTAATATTTGAAATACTATTTGAAAAGAAAACGACAAGAAAATATTAAATGGAATTTCCTAGGAATAAAGTAGTATCTTCAAGTACTATTCCAGTGACTAGTCGTTAAAGTGGTACGTTTTCAATTTTTTAATAAAAACGGAAAGCAACATGTTTTGAACGAATCAAATAGTTTTAAATGTTTCATCCGTTATATTCTTCATTGTAGTCTGGATACGTCTTCTGGATCTTCAGTGCTGATTTTGAGTGTCGATAATAATAATTTAAATATACAATATAATTTGTGATTAATATTAACAAATTGATAAATCTCTTAAGCTCATACTAATAACAGTTTTTATTTATCTAAAAATCTATACACAGTAGCCCGATTACGGGTGTATTGGGTGGGGGCACAAGATATCCATCTCAGTCTCAAATATTTATACTATGTAAACGCGGTGACGGTAACCGCACAAGTGAACGAAATTTACCATAACAACTACATAGTTCGACGTTAATTAAAAAAATAAGGATAATTTATTCAATGCTACTGTAACATTTTTAACACCAATTCAGAAAGCCGACGCAGGCCCAAAGAGCAAAGGCACTAAATAACAAAGTAAAATAAAAAAAACTAATATTTAACGCGTTGATTTATACCAGTAACAACGCCGAGACTTACTAATTTCATTTATATAATAGAAAAATAATGAACTGGAGGATGTCGAATTAAAATTTGCAGAAAATGATCAGTCCTTAGAGACTAAATTTACATACAAAAATAATTGTAATTGTAACTAATTCATATATATTTAATCATGGGAATTTCAAAAGCTATTTATTTTAATAATAATATATTTGAATTATTACTAATTGAACCTTTAATGTAAATAATCAATTATGTACCTAGTGCTATCAAGTTGCTATCAAGTAGCATTAACAAGTACTTATGACGTATGATAAAAAAATTAAAAATTTAATATTTGCTTAAATTATTTTGATTTAAATAAAAATACGCAATCTTTTAATCACGAAATAATACAGTCGAATTGTTAAAAGTAAAAAAAGTTGACTAATAAAAGATAATCCCATGAGATAAATGTAAAAGAAATTAATTTACAATGATATTTGAAATTTTTCTAAAAAAAAGGAATAAGAATTTCTTTTTAAAATATTTACAAAGTATGATGTCTATGCAATCCTTTAATAATCTACCGATTAGGTATCAAATTATTTACAAAGTTTATATTTCACAGCTAACTAAAATGATATCCAAATAAAAATAAGATTAGCTTCAAGTATTCCCTTTACTAAAAGTATCAGTAACGCTAAGCTATCCAAAATAGATCATGATTTGAAAAAATTGGACTTGAAATAAGTCGGAGAAAATGCTTTGTTCTTATGGCATCTGGACTTAGGTCTTAAAAAGTAATTAATATGGCTGTTTAATAATCTCGCATGAAATGCATATTTGAAGAAAACTTATAGCAGAAAGAAAATATTATATTTTGCAAAAAAATGATAATTGCAAAAAAATAATTAAAATTGCCATAATGAAAAAGCTGAAAGTTTTGAAATATATCGTTTCAATACGTTTTTCCTAGCCTTTCAAGTGACTATCTTTCAATAAAAGTCCTTAAAATTTTTCATATAAAATTTTGCAAAATTACATGTCTAATGCGATAATCAAATACATGATTAGTGTGAAAGTTCATTTATGAATATTAAATATACAATAACCTTTTAAATAGGTATTGTGTCTATAAAGATTCGATAGTTCTATCGAAAAATAAGAAAACTATTTTGTGTAATTATTTTCTTTCCAGGTAAAAGTAAGAAATCAAACTGATAGTAATAACTATTTCCTTACTACAATATTTCGCCAACAAACTTTTAATGTTTAGAATACGTTTAACATATACTATTACGTTGCTTTTCTATTTTTATAGACTATGATTGCTAAATATTGTTAGACTTAGAAAGTTTACTTTTGCATTATACTGAAGAAATAAAACATCAAAATTCTACATAATTATTTGTAAATAAAAGTTACTGAATGATAATGATTTAAAAATAAAAATTTTAAATCAATTATCAAAAATTAAAATGATACTTGTCAAACTGAAGTGTTTGAACTGAAAGCCAATTTGGAAAACCAATTTTATTCCTGTTTTATAATAAGTTTTTTAATCAGTAATTACAAAATATTAAAATAATCATTAATTGCATGATAATTATGTAAATAATTACAGGAATTTTGATTAAGGATTGTTTCAGAATAGTTGCAAAATAGTTGTTGCAATATTTAAAAGATGAGGCATAATATTAAACCAGTTACTGATTTAATAAAATATTATTGCTGATTATATGAGTAAAGCAAATAAGCAACTAAAACCATCAAATTTCACTTCAAATGTAATTATGTATACATTTTAGAATAGGAGTCTATGCGATATTTCTGTGAATATTTTAAACTTAAGGTTTTACCTATAATAATGCCAACAACCTTAGCTCTAAAACATTAATTGTTAGTTTGAGAGTCTTCCACGTATATAGTTGTTACTTGTGCATTGTCTAAACTAACATTTACCATGTTAATACATCATTTTTACAAAGAAATTCCCATGACTAGAATAGAATAGAACTCGATAATTTTTATAAAAATTTATCACTATTTTCCGTTAACACTTTCAATGAGGATAGTCAACAACCCCGATTAATTAGAGTTACTTTTAACATGTAAAAATTTTGTACATTTATTTTCATAACAAAGGCAACAATTTTTCAAGGTAGGATTTTGCTGATAATCCTTATGAAAAAAAGAAGAGTTTTATCACCCAATGGTAAAAAAATAGTATTTTAAACGTATCAATTCTACGTTAATTTTGTACAAGGTTTAAGAAAAAATTAGTCGGCCACAATTGCAACGACTTATTAAGGATCAACGCCAGAATCCTGCCTTATTGGCTGTAAAAGCTATATCCAGCCTCGAGAAATAAGGCTGATGGTCATTTAAAGTGTACCTCACTCAAAGTGCCATTGGATTTGAAGGACAAACCTCAGCGATCAAGATCAGCAAAGCTTCGACATCCTTGTCGTCTCACAATAATCTTCGATGAAGAAAGAAAGCTGTCTGAAAGAAATAGAAAAAGTTTATCTTCCGGATGCGTGCGGCTGAGCGCCCGTTCGGTTCTTCGGTGCGACGCATCATGGCAAATTCTCTTCGTCTCTTCGACTCATCTTCAAGAGTGATTCCTGGGTTTCTTCATGTTGAGGACGGAGTTGCGAATCATTATCGAAAGCTCCTGCACCACGCACTTGTCCCCGTGGACCGTATTGTAGTGCCGCATCAAGTTGGTCTTCTGATGGAAGGCCTTATTGCAGAACTGGCAGAAGAAGCTCGGCTCCTTGCCGCACTCGTATTTCCGGTGGCGCTTCAGGCTGCCGTTAGTCCCGTAACGCTTCTTGCACTGCGGACATTCGAAGGGCTTAGACTGCTTGGCATTTTGGGAAATGACAATCGCCGATTGACTCAGATGGAAACCTGAGGGACAGAACAAGCAGAAGGGACAGTGTGTTAGTTCGCGTTGGGTGCAATGTCACTTTTATTTTATTTTATTTGTTTATTTATTTCTTAAATGATTACATGCAAAGTTTTTAGCAACGATGTTGAAATTTATCGATAGCAATGAGAGAAAATAATAAGAGGACACCTATCAGTATACCAATTATTTTTTTAATCTTCATTTTCACATGTTTCTTTTTCATCACTGTGACCAAGATGCTATAAAGTACATGTTCTTTGAAGAATATTTCGACACCCGGTACGAAAAGTAGTACTTTCTTTTTTTTACCGCGAAAAGTAACACTTTTACTGCCCACCACGAAAACTAGCATTTTATTCATTTCGCTGCAAAAACGTAACACCTTTATACCCCGAATATTATATCAGACATTATTGTACACTAGACCGAAGTTAATTCGCTTAGAGCGTGTTCTGAAAATGGCGACATTTTATGAAAAATACTGCTGACATTTGCAGAAAACCTTCGAAGCGAAAGTGTTAGTTTTCGCGTCAAAATGCGGTTAAGTGTTAGTTTCTGTCGGAAGGAAAATTTCAGTGCTACTTTTCGTACCGGGTGTCGATTTATTCTTCTTTTCAATATATGAATCATAAGTAAAAAGTTTTTGATGTATTTTATAGTATCTTGTTCTAAGTATTTTCGAAATCTATGTAACACACATTTTTTTCTATTAACTGAGAAAACTACAGTTTGAATTTTTTAAAATCCATTTTTCTCAAACTTAACACTTTAAAAAAACTATACATATTCTGAAAAGTCTTGGACAGACAAGATAGATTTAGCAATTTTTTTCTAGCACAAATATTAAGCAATTCTCCCGAATTTTTGAGCAGTACTATGCAAACAATTGAAAAATTAAAAAAAAATCCTTTTTTATGCTGGGTTAATTCACTTAAAATCTTTGAAGCTTCAAAGTAGGATACCTTACAAATAAGGGACCGATTGATTCAGATTAAAATTGACACATACTTAAATCTAAGTCATGATAATAATTGTTTATACTATTTATGAGAATGATCTTTATATGTAGAAGGTCCAATGAGCGGCTAATTAATTTCTTGTAGAACACTGTTATAAATATGTTTATTTCATTAAAATGTATAATTGCAGTGATAGTTTAATCAATTATTGTTATTTATCTTCAGTGAAGTTCTAGAAGTTCAAGAAATTTTCATTTATCATTCATTCATGTTGAGCCGAAAAATCCTTCAAATTTGAATATTATCTTCATCAGTTGTACCTCAATTGTGATCTATTTGGTTCAACCCTAAAAATATATTACCGATGTTAATGAAAAGCATTGACAATAGTTTTTAATATCTTCCATGTTGCTTAAATATTGAATAAAAGAGTTACAAAAATGGATGCAATTTAATCTTCATAGCTCATACCTGTGACGCTTAATCTTCAAATCTTCATATGTTGAGCTTTATCTTCAAGCTGAGAGTTTCATAAACGAGTTATTGCAATGTAGTATAGAGTTTTGATTTTGGAAAAAAAATAAAACGAGAAGAATGAAAATAGTACAAATGGGAGAAAGACAATTAAAATGACGTAGAGCTAAAAAATTTACATTGTATGAATTTTTAAAATTAGTGTGGTTCCTCGTCATTTTACATGCCAATCACCTACAATTTTATTAAAAACAATTTATTCGGTACATGCTGTTTTAAACTCACATTTGTGTATAGTACGAAAGCAAGGAAAATCTCAAAGTCCTTTTTAAGGTACTAAGAAAATAGTCTAATTTAAATAAATTTCATGTTGCATCAGAGATTAAAAGAATGACATATTTAGTATTAGGACAATTAAAAATTGCATAAAACGCATCTTCTACACGTACCATGAACCTTCGTACTTTTTAGTACATCGTATAACTAGAGGGAAGATTGTCACTTCCCTCTCGTAACACATCATTTTTTTCAACGAGGGCAGAACTAAAGATCATTTTTCATAAATGAGAAGCGGATAGCAGGTTGGACTCTTTCAATTTTTAAAGATTAATTTTACAGTAGAAACTAAGGTAAAACTTTTCCAAAGGCAGTTAAACAAAATTTCAAATGTCCATTCGCTTTTCAGATATGAAAAAAGTCTTTCCACTAATGCACGCATTGAAAAATTAGATTGTAAGACTTTTTTTCTCATTTTCTAGTTTTTTTTATTTCATTGTGTACTTTATCGCTCTTTCAGACTGTTTATAATTTACAATTATTTTACAAGAGTCGCAATTTCGCTTTATCTACAATTTTTTACTAGAGGCTAACAAAAATTCAACAAAATATTTCTCAATTAAAAGAAAACCAAATTCTAATGCAAAAGCAGCCTTGAACATTAATGCCTTTTGAATATTTAACAAATAAATAATCTAGAATTGATTGCAAACATCTTCAGTATGTAGATATATCTTGACGTATCTTCATGGTGTGTATATCTTCTTGTGTCTTCAGTGATGGTGCTCATGATTTTGGTTACACTTCATACTAAGTTATTTATTGATCATTGAGATTTGTACGGAAAAGAAAATTTTAAAATGTACATTCTTACTTAATGAATAGATAGTGAAATTTATATTTCAAAGTCTAATGTAAATAAAAGTTCATAAAAACTTACAGTCTTGGATAAATTATTTGATTCTTCACAAATTTACAAGTTCATCAATTTCTTTTCATTTCCGTATAAAAAAATCTTTATAAAGTTACTTTTCTCCATTGCATGGCAGATAGTCTGCTAAATAGTCACTCATTCGTAACAAATTATGCTAAACCCTTATATTTAATTTCTATTTAAAATAAATGTATAGATGTAAAGCTATTTTTGATTTACAAAGGCAGAACCGCTAGTCTCTATATTTACACATTAAATTCTATATTTATACAATTAATTGTACCATGTTTTAAGTTTGTTTATATCATAATGAACCTGATAAAATAAAAATATTATGCAAAAACCTTCAAGACTAATTGTACCATCTACAGAATTTCAACGGTTAAGACGCGGAAGGTGTCTTTTAGATTTAAAAAGGGAATCATTTCATTTTTATTTCAACAGAGGTATAAAACTTTCTGTTTTTTTTTTTTTTTTCATTTACAAATAATTTTTATGCAACTTCGTGCGTAAAGTGCCACGTTGCGCACACAAGTGTGCGTAAAATCAGCATCTTACGCCGTCGTTGCATAAAATAGGGTTAGACATTCGTGCTAAAGTTGATTCTCGGACTAGTGTGTTTATAACCTCGCTTCGCTCGGGCGCTAAAGTCACCCTCGTCCGAGAATCAACTTTTACGCACTTGTATCGAAAATAACTATTATTTCACTCGTAAGCGGGCATGTGTAAAATATTATTCATTAAATTTAAAAAATGTATTTTTAAAATACAATAAAAATATGATAAAAATTTCAAGAACGCTGTTGCAACCGAAAAATATCTGTCACAATAGTACCTTCAAACGAAACCGTATACCACCTTTGGCATCGTGGCCGTCAATTGAATCTCTTTTATTACTAAACTTTAGTATTTGATAAGATATGCACCCACAAAGCTTACCTGAACCAGTAATTCTATTTTATATACACTTAAAAAATAGAAACTCTTAACAGGTTCAAGCAAGCTATTTAAGGGGGTCTGACACCTTTAAATTTCTCTTTAAATGCTGACCTAAAATAAAGAAATTTAAATTATTCAAAATATATAAAAATTATACTTTGAAAGTAAAATAAATTTAATTTAAAATTTAGCCTGATTAAATATTCCATAGCCATCACAACTACAAATATGACCATTTCTCAATTTTGACATTACAATCACCTGCAAATCCAAGATATCGGTGGATTTGGGCTAAAAAGTTGTAAGTATCAAATTTATGTGAGTAAATAATTTGGAACATGCAACTCTTTACTCCAAAATTGCATGAAATACCTACATTTTGTGACCAACCCCACGCTAGTCCATAGATATCTTGGATCTGCATGATCGGCATGATCGCAATGCCAAAATTTAGAAATGGTCATTCTGTGGATCTAATGGGTATACAATGTTTATTTAGGAGAGCTTTTAAAGTAAATTTATTACATTGTTCGGCTCGGGTGACAATTTACGTGCGATCTGGGACCATTCTAATGAGGCCGAAAAGTAAATTGTATTATTTTTAAGTACTTTTAATAATTCAAATTTCTCTATTTTAGGTCAATATTAAAAAAAAAAAAAAAAAAAAACAGATCTAAAGGTGTCAGATCCTCTTAACTAACAAATAAAATGACCTAACTATTCTAAATTAAGTAAAAAATTATTAGAAAAAAATAATTTTCAACAATAAAAGTCTGACGTATTCAAACCTGCAATTAATTAAAAATCCATTTTATATAATAGTCTTGAAATATTAACTACCAAAAGATTAGATTAATAAATTCTACAACAGAAGAACTCAGCTCTCGCTTCCCTTTGAATTCATAAAGTTAAAATTAATTATTTTACCTTAGGATTGCATAATATAAAAAATCCTTTGTATCTTTTTCAGTAATGCCTCCACAACATTTAGGAATGTTGAAACTTCAACATCAACAAGAAATAACTTTAAAAGATTATTTAACTTATGTAAAAGTTGCTTCCGCTTTTATATTAAAATTCCTACGAAGATTGTAATTTTAGCATTAAGTGTCTAGCTTGGTAAAAATTACCCACAATCATCGCAAAAGTTACAAGAAGATGGTCAAGGATCCGACTTCTGAATTTTTCTCAAACTCTGCAGAATGATTCTTTGGTGAAAAATAACGAACACATGTCTCAGGACTTTATGAGAGCCTAGTAGTAACGACCCCAGCAGTTGGTCATTAGTTGCCTTGAAGAAAAAATCCTACTGGATTTTCTACAGGAAACCTTAAAGAGAACATTTCCTTCAGGGAATTCCTGCGATAAGAGTTAATCCTTTTTTAAGGAAATAACTTGTGGAGAAATTTGTCAGAGAAATTATAGGAAAAATCCTGCTGGATTTTATAAAAAATTTAAATTGTTTTCACAGGATTTTTCTCTATCCTCTTCTCTGTAAGGTTCTCTGCAGAATTTCGTACCCTACAAGGTTTGCTACAGAAAATCCTGCAGGATATATTCAGCAGGCTGACCAATACTGCAGTATTTTCCGTTAGTTAATTAGCTACCAGGGTAGGGAAAAAAGTGTATGGAAAATTTTACCAAACAGATCACTCAATCCCAAGATTACTATAAACACATAGTAATGTTTACCCGAAAACTCTCTTCGTGTAACTACTTAAAGAAGAAAAAATATTTCTTCTTTAAACTTCCTACCGTTCCTTGTAGCCTTGACCGTGACCATGACCAGTTTATCGAACTAACTAGTGCGAAGTGACTATATAGCGACTGCAGCCAAGTAATGCAACGGAAAAAAGTGACGCGCAAAGGTTGGGGTCGCGAACAAGTCGCGCACCCAGCCACTCACTTGAAGTTGGTGATTCGCCGGCCGCAACTATAGACCCGCTCCTCGTGCTGGTGCTGCGTGAGCATGTGACGCTGGTAGCTGCTACGCTGCTTGAACCGCTTGCCGCAGTAGTGACAGCCGTGCTGAGGCAGCTTGCCACACTCCTCACGCAAATGTCGCGTCAGCGACACCTTCCAGGCGTAGGTCTTGCAGCATAGGGGGCACCTGAACGGCCGATCGGGTGTTCGGTTATCGCTCGGACCTTCGAACACACAAGAACACGGGACCGTCTTTTATTGACTGTACGCTCGGCAGCAAGTGTTTGGGATTTTTTTTTTGGGGGGGGGGTGGGGGAGTGGTTATATGGTTATATCTCGGATCAGTGGTACAGAGTGTGTGCACATATTGTCATCCTAAGGATGATTCGATGGCCGTGTAGTTATACTTTAGGTGGACATTGTTGGTGTACGCAAGTAGGTTTATTTCCTATCCGTTGGTACATCGATTTCGCGAGTAGGTTATCATACTTTTTCCGCGCATTTCTACGGGTTAATAATATGCCTGGCGATTGTTAATCGCTACTTTATTTTTTTATACATAGAGTTGACTCTGATTACATAGAGCCCCGTGACCTTCCATACAGCGATGGCTAAATCCGCATTTTTGTTCTAGGCGACAATAGTCAAGCAGAATTAATGTATGCAACATATTGTGCGAATTTAAGAAATATAATGATTAAATGAGAGGCTCAGCTAATATAGTGCACACATACACCAAGAAAGGTCCAGTTAACCGATCTTTGACCACCACCATGCGGATTTTTTTTCACACCCACATTTAACACTAACATTCAATAAAGCCATGTCACTCTAAAAATCTTGGATAGCACTTTCTAGTTCAAATACTGATTAAATTTTTTAGTTAATGTATTCATTTGTTTTTCAAATTGTGTGTTTTTAACTCCAAACATTTTAGAGTGATAAATATGAAGGCACGAAAAACCACGCCATTTACTGACAACAGAAATTATTAAAATTATCGAGGTACATCTTTGATTAAAGTATTTTCAAAATAAACCTGTATTCTATTTGATACTTTAATTAATTGTTCAATTTTTAGGGAAATCAAGACCAATTTTTTAGAAAAAATCCTAGCTACATTATTGTGTAATCCTTTTTGAAATAACTAACGCGAAAATAATGTGAAGCTTACATAAACTTACCAAATAAGAACATTCTCCTCGAAAGTAGTTTAAAGCCTTGCTAATATTTGGACCTGCGAAAGAAAAAACATAAAAAAAGTTAATAAAAATGATATGAAATTGGTGTGTCTCTGAATGTCGACAACGACGAATACGCACCTTACAAAAACGATATTGCATGCACTGCAAAAAATGTATGTATATAATAAACGTAATTTGATTAATAAAAATATATATTAACTAAACATACTTATAATGCTTTTTAAAGGGGTCATAAACACCTATAAAGATTTTTTACAAGGTTTCCAAAAACAAATAAATTACAATAATTAAGGAAATTTAACTTTCATATTATAATATTACTTTTAATTCTTGATAAAATGAGCCAAAACAGAAGATCGTTTAGTTTATAAAATTTCAATCTGCTTAACTTACAACTGGTCAATCAATTTTCATGGAAATGGGCTTAAATTGTTCACAATGCTTGCCATTTCCAATAATTATTTACTGAAAATAATGTCCTAAAAGAAATTAAAAAATCAATTTTAATCATTCTTTTTACATCTTGAGATCTAACTTCTTAAAATTTGAAAATTTTTACACCAAAGTTTTTTAAAAGATTCAAAATAACATATACAATCAAAAAATAAAATAAAAATTGATTTATTGAAAATTTTTAGGTATAAGACCCCCTTAAAATGATATTTTAACAAAATAAATTAAATTTCTGAAACTGAAAAATAAACATTTGTATCAAACTTCAAAATGTCAAAACTTTTTTTATCACTACTAGAGAGGTAAATAATATTTTAAACCTTTTCTTATCAGACACAATAAAGATATTTAAAAGGAAAAGTAAGAACATCGTAAAATAAAACACTATAAGGGGGAGAAACGGAATGAAAACGAATTTGACGCATAAATTGTTTTGAAAAATTTGGTAAATTCACGTTTATTATCCAACCACACTACTGAGAGTCGAAGTGCAAAATGTTATATAAATAGAGAAGTTCGTGAGCGCGCTACAAGTGTAATCACGAGATTTGCACATCTTACACTGGTCGTGTACAAAAGCGGCAAGGTAAAAGGTTAGAGAGAATCCGCTGCCCGTAAGAAACGAAAAAAAATGAGCAATTATCCCTTATCACAAGAGGCCAGATCTCAGACGACATAGTCGGAGAAGACGCAGGGTCGCTTCGAGCGTTGGTGCCTGCGCAGGTGGTAGGCCCGCTTGAACCGCCTGCCGCAGTGCTGGCAAAAGTAGCGGGGCACGACCCGGCACTCTTCGCGCAAGTGCCGCAACAGCGAGGTGCGCCAGGAGTAGGACTTGTCGCACTTGGGACACTGAAACGAGTTCACCTCGGCGCCCTGCACGACCACGGCCTCAAAGGCCGTCGTGCCGTCCCTCGAGTCATAGTCCTCCTCTAGAAAAACAAAGTCAAACAAAGCAAGGGTGAGTTGCGGGGGGAGTACTGGGAGTAAGTACAGCCGCCTCACTACTCGCTGTGAGATTATTATTTTTTTTTTTTTATCAAGGGCGGCACAAAACGATATAAGGCAGACACGAGGTTAGAGCAAATAATCTTGTGAAGCACAATCAAAATGAGGCTTATGCGGCGTAGCAGTCACAGAGGTAAATACACGGAGATAATTTTTTTTCTAAAAAATTTTCAATGACTTTTTTGCAAAAATTTACTATGTGTTCGGTAATTTTTGGGATCAAGTGATCTGATTAGATAAAAGTTGATAATCAATTGATCGCTTTGGATTCATGAACACATGGTACGTTTTATCAGAAAATTTTCTCCGTGTAGAGATTTCTTTTTTAACTGAATGCTAAATATAAGTGGGGAGAAAATAAAGGAGGCAGAGTCGTACACAAAGTCTACGTGAAGATAAAACTTAGCTATGCAACAAAAACATCCATTAATGTGACAAGAAAAAAGACATTGAAATTACAAGTTGCATACACAAGTTGAGAAAATGCGCACAGCGTGACGGTTTTTTGCCTTTCCTTTAATTAAATAATGTTACAATATCACCACGATTTTTTTTCTATTAATTTAATATGCATAAACTTTTATGCGTAAATTACTTCTCTTACTTTAATTACATATAAAAAATATTGTTCATACAAATCTTCACTCCACGTTCTTTCTTCTTTGCAAAAAAAATATTGCCTTGTTCGTATGAATTGTCAATGACTGCAGTAAATGTCGATCTTCTGCCTAAAAAAAAAATTGTAGTTAGTGAAATTTATCAATTTATCAAGTAAATAAACCATAAAAAAATAAATAAATAAAAAAATCATGTAATTTCATAGAGGAAGTTTTCTTCAGAATAACTGAAAATTCATTTAATTTTTTAAAATATTTTATTTGGTAAGATTTTACAAATAATATCGCTTGCGGGGATACAGTTTAATTCAATGTATTAACAGATTAATAACTAATTAATCGTTCAATTAATTTAATTAACTTTTTGTTCCCTGCGAAGAACGACATATAGCTATTTCCAGCAAATGAAAAAAATACTCAGCAATTACTTGGATCGATCATTCTGAACACCGCACTTGTAGCTAATAATATACGAGAACTCATAAAGTAAAAACAACTCAATTTATAATTTGCCAAAAAATAGTCTGTCAATATGCAAAAGGATGAAGTACGAAAATTCCATAAAAAAAGAATACTCCATCCACTGCTTAAGGAATCGCGAGGGGATCTTTGCCATGGATGTTGACTCGATGCTTGTTGAGGTGGTGCTTGTGCTTGAACCTCTTGCCGCAGTATTGGCATACGAAGCGAGGTAAAACCTGACATTCCTCGCGTAAGTGACGCAGCAGTGATGTGCGCCAAGAGTAAGTCTTATTGCACATATGGCAATGAAACGAGTTCGCCTCGGTGCCCTGTTCGTTCGTTGCGCCTTTCTTCGAGTCGTACTCCTCGTCTAAAAAAATAAAGTGAAACAAGACAAGGGTGAGTTGCTTGGGAGTATAAGCGACAAACAAACGAGTTACTGTTTGCTGCAAATTTCTTTTCATTTATTTCCGGCGATACAAAACACAATACACAAGGTTGCGCGTTATCGAAGATGCGCGTGAAATTTCATTTTATACACTTACCAGGGTAAAAGTTACAACGAGCGAGTAAAATGCAGTTTTACGCCCGGTTGTTACTTTTACGCATGTGTGCGAATTCAGATTTCATGCACGAATTGTAATAGTACGCAAAGTAGCATTTAACGCGCAATAGTGTCAAAGGATAATTGTGTGGAGAGTTACTCTTTATAATAATTACTCCTTCTTTTTAGTAAAAATTAATATGTAATTGATAATTTTGAGATTGAATAATTATTACTTGGTAAAAGCTAACACAACATTGTACAAATGCGAATATTTTGAGTATTCTTTACAACAATTTGTGGTAATTTTTATCAAATAGATCACTTGATCTCAAAATTATTAATCATATAATAAATTTTACGAGAAATTGTTATTAAATTTAAGTAGAGAACATAAGTAGGTAAAGTCGTACATAAAGTCTACGTAAACCTTTGCTAAATAACAAAAACAACAATTTAACAAACAAAGAAGACACTGAAATGAAACGTTGCTTAAGTTGATGAAATTCATATACAGTAGGATAGTTCTGTGGTTTTCTTTTCCTCTGATTACGTTATACGCATACCATTTATTGTATACGACGTGCATTTTTTAGTAATAAGTTAATTTCAATTTTTAATATTATTACATTAATGTAACATTTTTTCTTTATTTACATTAAAAAAAATATCATCCATACAAGTCTTGATTCCAGGCCCTTCTACCAAGAAAAACTATTGCCATTTTGGAGAGTTGCATTAATTGTCATTTATTTCAGCACAGGTTTGATCCTCAGCCTAAAAAGAAAACTTTAGTCAGTAAAATTATAAATACTTATATAGATTGTATACTTACAATTTACCAAATTAAAAAACTGACATAAAAAAGTCAAATAAAATAGACGAAGATTTGATATACAATAAATATAAATTAATTCAATTTGTTTAATTTAGTTTATTTGGTGAGGATTCTTACAGATGGTACCGCTTGTGAAAGTACATTTCAAGTTAATGGATTAATAATTAATTACCATTAATTACCACTTGGTTAAAACTTAAATGTGTGTACTAAAAAGTCGAAGTGAATAAAAAATTGACTTTCATCAAACTCATTTTTTCCTGCTCTATTTACTGTACAAAACTGCATTCGAACTATTTACACTATTATTTACAATTAGGCAAAAGAGCATTGGCACAATTCAGATTAATAATTGAATGTCCCTCGGAAAGGAGAAAACAAGTTATTATCGTTTAAATAAACGACCAAATGACTCTATTACTGGCTCCGATCTTCGCGAACGAAGCACACACTCGGAAAACAATATACACACAAGTTACAAACCGTAAAAGAAGGCAGTCCGCTAATGACCGTCAAATTTTTTCTCCGAAAATTCGTGGAAAAACATTGTAAAAAAAAAAAGAAAGAGCCTCGGTCCAGCAGGCTTAAGGAAACGTGAGGGGGTCGCAGCTCGGGTCGCAGGGGTTGTTGGCGGGCATGGACGGGCGCTCGCTGGCGTGCATGGAAGCCCGGTGCTTGGTGAGGTGGTGCTTGTGCATGAAGCGATTGCCGCAGATGTCGCAGGCGAACCTGGGCGGCTTGCCGCACTCGATCCGCCGGTGCTTCAGCAGCGACTCGCGCCACTTGTAGCTCTTGCCGCAGTCGGAGCACGGGTAGCGCCGCTCGACGCCGTCGTCGGGACTCGTGCCTTGGTAGACGCGGCCGACCCTCGGCCACGTCGCCGTCTGCCAGCCTGGGGACACGAACCAACGAAAAACACGACGGTTCATTACAAGTCAAGAGCGTAGGGTTTTTAGTTTTTTTTTTTAAGGGTAAGCTAGTATAGTATACTCGGAACATTCCGCTGGTTATTAATGTGTAGAAGTGGGGGCTAGGGGTTTGTCAAGTGTCTCTCTTTGTTTTATTGCGAAAATTAAATTAGCTATCGATTATACTTTTACAGAATACAGGGAGAAATCGTTTATTGTGGCTACTGTGAGTTGAACTAAACTTTTGCTGATCCTCCAAGCCCTTTCTAGACTTTCTTGTGCAATAGACGTTGAATGAATTCACTTTGAATTGTCCGTTGACCTAAAAAAATAATAATTTGTTAGTTCAAGAAAAAATGTGATTGCAAGGTGCGGGAACGCTTGGAACAATTTCGGAAAGTACATATTTTTGATGAAAAAAATTAACTTTTACTTTTACATTAAATTTTCAAATCAATGTGAAGTCAATTTTATTTTTGACCTTACCAAGCAAATGCTAAGATCGCAAAATATGTTCTTCAAATGACTTTGAAAATTTTTGAAAAGACCACTATGAAGATGACTGAATTTCCCAGATATTCAGGAGTTTCCGTGTTCATTCCTCGTCTGCAGTGGTTGCGATCTGGGTAACAATGAAAAACACGATTTTTTTTTCAATAATTAAATTCAATTCTTTATTGATTAAATTTTCATCTCACTAAGACAACGGTTATAATTGTTACATTAAAAAGTATAATTACAGTTCGTAAGTCCGCAAAATGAAAACTATAAATCATAAACAATGCATTATATTATTTTCTGTATATTTATAATGTTGTTTAATATATTCGTACGTAAACATCTCATGAGATTTTGAATTAATTAAACTGTGACTTTGAATCCTCGCGTCTTCCCTTCCCATTATATCATACATCCACTGGTTTCCCTCGCACACTCCCTTTCACCTTTATGCTACAATGAACAATACTTATGTTTATACCTTGTTTACGCCTAAAATCTACGACCTCCCGCGTGTCATGCTACTTCGCTCTCTGAAACACTTACATGCTAATTATTATCTCAATCTTAAAGGCTAAAATTTTTTTATTTGCCTCGAATTACTTATGACTTTTAAAAAATTAAAAGAAACGCAACACTGATTATTTTTAATGTCAGATTCGCAATGAATTATGCGCTCAACGTATGTACAAGTTTTACGTATTTTTCTTCCATATGCGCTTTGCAAAACTCTCGAAATCTTGGATTATTCGTCGTAGGTACAATAACAAAAATGCTAGGTTTCCAACATTTTTATCTGCAAAATATGTATATGTACCTTCTAATATATAATATAATATATATATATATATATATGTATCAATTTTTTCACGATCAATAATTCTACAAGTGGATTTGCGTTCCGTTCAAATTAATATTGTTCATAAATTTTACTTGCATTTACGCTGATTGCACGAAAAAGTAACGATGAAACAATAAATGCCAAGGTTTATAAAAAAAAAATGATCTATGAAATTATTTTTAAACAATTATCGGTAATGTTTTCGCCATTATGTTTCATTGTCATATACCTACGAAATTTAAAATTTTCTTCGTTTCTAGCGTGCTGTTTATTTAAATTATTCAGTCTTTGCGCTGTACTTTCGATTTAGCGGAACGAATCCTCAACTATGTATATGTTTTTTATCATCAGAAAAACATTTTGATCACAATTGTCATTTATTGTTTTTTACTTTTCAGTTTTTTCGGCACAAGTTTTGGCATTAAGCTTCATCATTCATCGTCCGCGGCTTCAAACAAGCCTTCGGTCGCTCGAATTCGACACGAAAGAAGTGGAAGACTCGATCTACTCCCTGATACAGCGAACGAATCAAATGCTGGACCACACGTGACATTCAGTAGGAAGTAAAACATTTTCTGAAGTTCAGGGATCGTTCGCTTTACAAAGACTTTGGTGAGACTTAGAATTGAATTCATTGGCACAAGCAGCTCGGAAGAAATAATCACAGTATGAAGCAATTTAAAGAAGACATTGAAAAAGCCAACTGCGTTATCGATATTAGTCAGAGTGTGACTAGTTGTTCGTTTTTTCTTTCGTTTGAAGACAAAAAGTAGGTGGTTTTGAAAGACTTGAGAAGTTCATAGCCATTTTGACTTTAAATCATCGAAGAGTCATTGTTTGATTTTTAACTTTTGAGATTCATGTAAATAAAGAATGTGATTAATAAGGTTAGATCTTTTAAAATTCAACGATATCTAGATCTGATCTCAATCTAACTATATCTGAAGATATTGAAGCTAACTCGATTATACTGCCTATTTGAAGACATTTATAGTAAAGGTACAGCAAAGATTAGATAGCAGCTCTTTAAAGATAAATCAATTAAATTTTGATTCTATTTTCTAGCTTTAAATTGTAATTTTTTTACATCATAGATCATTAATGCCTCTGAGAGTACAGATCCATTGCCTATCAGTAAATCTATTTCAGTTAGACGCAAATCTATTCACAGAGAGTAAGAGATGCGCCCTATTGCGCAGTCGAAAGAACTGCACCGTTGCGATTCGCAGGAAATGGAAAGAAAGGTATTTCCTTAGATGAAAGTTTAAAAGTCTTCAAGGAAGTATAGATGTGTACAAGAAACTCCAAATAGTTGAACATCTGAACACTATAAATTTTTAGTTACAGTAGAGTATTCCAGTTGAGAGAATTTGGGTGCAATGGTTTAGTCAATGTTTAGTGAATGTAACAGTCGTTACGGCGCGTGCAAATTTATAGACTAGATCAGTAAGCAGATCCGGTAGATCATCCAGAAAATAGTAACTCTTATGCGAATTCTACTATATAAGTTATATTCTTTATTAAGTAAACTTTTTTTTTAATATTCTTCGTTTATTTTTTGTAGAGGATAATAAAATGCTAATAAAGAATATATCTGAATAAATCTGTATTTCAATCGTTTGCATCGTAGTTACTTTATTCTGGATTTGGGTGTATTTTCTGTAGAAGATGCAACAAAAAATTATGCTTCCTTTGACTAGATAATTTTTACACACTAACTTACTTAGAGAGCTACAGGAAGTGAAATTCTAAGCATAAAAGTTCGTTGCACTTGAGACTTCTCTCTCATTCTTTTTCATTATTTTTCCTTTTTTTTTTAACAAAAGCTTGAAAGAATAAATCAATCAACGATCTTATTAAACGTTAGACATTCACGATAAAATTACGTATTATCTCTAGAAAAGGTTTCCATTCACCAGACTAAATAGGCATATTGTGATTTTTCTTATTGTGACGCATTTAGCTGAAAATTGAAATTACCTTTTCTTTTTTTTCCATTCTTTTTCCTTTTTGTATAAAAATAACTGGGCAACGTCATCTAGGCTTCCCGTAAGCTTAAGCCAATGACCTTTTTTTAACAACGGGCTCGTCTGTTCGCTGCGCATATAGCTGTTCGCACTTTTTATATTTTATTTGATTTTCTCATCGAAGATTATAAAGAAGACTCAACAATATTTTAGCTTTGCGCCAGGCAATCGGCGCTCGTACTAACAACTAAATATATTGTTTCATTATATAGCTCTATCTAACACTACTAGTCTCTTAAAATCTTCCTGATTTTTTTTCTTACGTTCAATATCCAGGTAAAAAATTTTTTGCAACACTACTTCCACATATTGTAAAACCGTTTTTTTTGTTTCTCCTACTTGCTTTGGATCGTTCTTTAAAATATTACGTCTTCTAGATATTGAATAAAATAATCTATTCACAGATCTACGATATTTTGACTAAAAATTCTCTAGGTACAAGTTTTTTTTTTAAATTCCTTAACCAGAGCGAGCCATTATGCGTCCTGTTTTACTTATTTAAAATCGAACGGTTGTACAATACTTCAACATACATCATTTTACAAAGAATAAGAAGCATCTAAAGCGCTCGAAGTAGTTCGCAAGTGTGGAAACTTATCGGTGGGTCAATTCTTTTATGGTAGTTTATTATTTTTCATTTTTTTTTTCGAGTAATTAACAATATATTGTCGTAACGATGCTCTTGTTTCACTTAGGTCACCAAAAAGGAACAAATGTTTGATGTAAAATTCTTGCTCTATAAAAATAATATTCAACGATGTTGCGTTGGGTGTTCGATGCAAATGCTGGCAATGTTATTGGAATGCCAAACCAATGTAAAAATTACCTTTATCATTTAAAAATTTCTTAAATCGATTACACTATCAAAGCAAAAAAAAATTAAAACAATTCACAATTGTTTATCATCATTAAAGCTTTTCCGCCGAAAAGTAAATTATGGCACTTTGCAACTTGTATTCCGTTGTAATATAAATAAATCTCCGTTATTTATAAAAATAAAGAAAGAAAGAAAGTAAACTATCAAATGAATAACTTGATAAACTATGAAACTTTGGTACTGAAGCATTGGCACTTATTAAAATATAAACCGAAAGGTTTTCGATTTACAATCGCTAAACTCATTTGGCACTGAATTCTGCTCAGATCTATCGGGGTCAGGGTGAACGACATTTGACATCTTTCCCGAGCGAACTCTCAGAGAAACTCCGTCTCCGCTGAGCTCACGGAGTGTCCCTGAAGCTCGGCAACCCCCGTACGAACCTTAGGTCGGCAGGTCGCTCAGGCGCGACTGTTGAGCGTGCTCTGCAGGTCGACGTGGCGGTGGTTGATATGAGCCTTAAGGTTCCTCTCGTACTTGGAGCTGAAGGCGCAGTGGGGGCAGCTGAAGCTTGGAGCCTTGCCGCACTCGTACAGTAGATGGCGCTTCAGAATGTAGGCATTCTTGTAGCTCTTGCCGCAGCGCGAGCAGTTATGGCGGCGATCGTGACCTGAACCTACCACGACCGCGTGGTGCGCCAGGCTCGCCCGGTTGTTGTTGTTTCGTCCAGGATGACGGCCGGGACAGTGCATGCGGGCCCGCCGCTGGGGCGCCAGGGGCGCCGGCACCTCCGAGCCATCCTGGGCCGTTTGGTGCCGCGAGGCACGCCGCTGGTGGTGATGCTGCTGCTGCTGCTGGCTGGGAGGTGAGCTGCTGTCGCCGCTACCCGGACGCCAGCCGAGGCTCGCGAAGTAGCCTGCAACGAGGTAAGCAGAGGCTCGTCAACGACGCGATTAGTGGCGCAGGCGCGCGCGGGTCTACGGGTGATGGACAATGACGATCGAGACGAGGATGACACGATGCTGGATTTACTTGTTTTTTCTAGGTCACTGGATGATTACATTGCATTCGGGAGAAAACAACCTGGTAACTGGAGGCAGGGAAAATTTGTGATGCTTCTTTTTTTTTTTGACTGACAATTCCAAAACTGTTTCCAGGAAACGTGAGAGATGGAGAGATTTTTAAAAGAAAATTCGCGGTACACTTTTAAGACATGAAGACACAGTGCGAGGAAAATTTTTGAATTAAGTAATGATAAGTGAAACTTCCCCTTTCCAGTTCCAGGACCTAGCAGCGCTAAAGCGGAAAATCTTTATCATAACTGCTGGTATAACGGCGCGAGCCATGCCAAAAACATTTAGTTCTCAAGCTAGCAACAACGAGCATGACAAGGAATGGGAAAGCGGACTGACTAGTATCTTGAGAATAATTGACGCTGCGTTGAAAATTTACAAGATTTAATGAGCTAAAAACTTTACTCTGATAAAAAGAAAATCAAACTTTGGTGAGCTTACACGGAGAGAAATTTATATCAAAAATTACCGTTGTTTTGACGGTAACCATGGACTTTTTTGTCACGTCAGCACTG
>JAWWEN010002246.1:0-32533 GCA_035582955.1 Sycophila texana | reverse complement strand
AATTTTTTTGATAGTTCCAGTTTGTCCGCGCTTTAGGTAAAACTATAGTAATTTTTAATGGAAAAATCTTCTCCGTGAATGTGTAAATTAATATTGCTTCCTCCTAAAGGAAATTTTTTTGTACGATAAAAAAAAAGTATTTCTAAGATAAAAACTGGATCGTTTATCTAAAAGTTTAATAAAGTTACAAAAAAATATCCAAAAGTTACATCGCGTATATCACAATAATTATTTATTCCTTAATCAACAATCATCTCCACCGCATAACATACTAAATGTTCTCATGCGATCCGGGACTCCCTCGTGACTCCCTGCAGCCAAGTATGAGTGCGAAGGTGAGCGAGGGTATTATTTACACAAAAGAAGACACCGATAAACAACAGCCAGGGACCATCGAGGGCAGTCGAACGAGTTGCGCGCAAAAAAGAAAAATTAGGAAACGACAAAATTCAATCGGCGCCGCAGCGAAGCTTACCGGTTCTCGCGGTCGGTCGCTCTGGAAACTTCTAAGTGTTGCGCTCGGCGAAATTCCCTCAGTTGCACTCGCCGATGAGAGAGAAACCGGTTACGCGACGCGTCCGAGTGGCTCGCGCCTCTCGCCACGCTCGGCTCGAGTCCGAAAATCGCCAGGTGAGATCGGAGCTGAGATCGGTAATTGTTTGCGGCAATTGATGGTCTGCAAAGCGACTTTTTAATGAAATTTTAATGACCCGAATGAAAAAAAGGGAAATATACTGATCTATCGACGCTGATCTAATCTGCGTCCTAGATAATAACGATCGATCAATCGGTGAGTAAAATCGGCGCAAGCGAGATGAGAAAAATGATTTTTCGCACAACGTAGGTCCGGCGAGGGAAAAAAATTGATGAATAATTAGCGAACGTACGTCGGCGTGTTACGACCAGGTTTTTAACCACTTTTTATCGGGATTTTTTTGCCCCCAACAAGATTGCGATAATTAACAACACGACTTCAATAAAGCGCTAATTAGGCAATGATTATCCACACTTTATTGTCGCGCAACGTTGTAATACTGTCGTTATTTATCTTATTAATGATGTTTGCTTTTGCGATTGCTGACCACTTTTGTCTCTGCGATATGGCCGTAAACAAAGTCGCGTGGATTAATCGTACCTACATTATTGAGTTGTGAGTAATTGACTGTACCCGATTTCACGCATTAAGGCTTTTTCGCTTCACTTCATTCATCATGCGAGATATGTTTTACTACTAATTTGTGTAAAAAACTGGAATTAATAAAAAATTAATAAAAAAAATTAGTAAAAAACGAAGGAAATATTATGGTGCTTATTTTTACGCATTTTTTTTTAGTGAAATTCTGTTTTATTAAGAATTAAACGATTTCCTCTTGTGTGGATATTTATCTCGCATTTCTTTGTTCTATGCTTCTTTTTTTACATTATATGGAACAAGAAAAGGTTAGTTGAATGATAATTCTGAGGCTTTCATACAAAAACAGGATATTTCTGCATTTTTGGTACGTTTTTGAGAAGTGTTTTAAATTTTTTTCTGCCTTAGGTTACACGGAAGAAACTTGGCTCGCAGTGGTTGTTTCGATGCTTTTTGTTCAAATAAAACTTGTGTACGACTTTCAGCTGCACTTAAAATTCTCCTCGTTAATTGATCAACCGATTTTGCTATAAAGATCCTTCCAGGAAGAAATATTTTCGTACTACTTACTATAAATTAAGTTGCTATCAATTTTTTAAATAGAAAGCCTGTATCGCTATAGCTTCTGCGTCATTATTTAACTGTTTACGCTTTAAAATACCTCGCACGCTATTTTTGGAGCAATGCGAAGGTTAAACGCTTGATATTATCATACCAAATTTAATTTCTCATAATGCATCCAGTTTTTTTGGAACTGCTTGTTTATTTGTACGTACTGAGTTACTTACTTTATTTAGTTTTCTAAATAGAATATGACTTTTTTAACGGATACTTTATCGCGAAGAATTTTTCGGCGATAAGTTTGTAAAAATAGTGTCGTCCACATCAGCTCAAATAGACACATTTGGATTCAAGCGCGTAGAGCAAACGGATTATAGATTAAGTGATATTTGTAGTTTTTGTGTCTATTTGTGATGCAATTGACTTTGTAAAAGGTGACAAAAAAAGCAATTAGCACGAGTGTATTTCCACAAACGGTATTTCTTTCTCTATTTCCGTGTGATGATATTTACTTTTTTTGCGAATCGACTTTCAAGTCCTGAGTCTAGCTTAGCTATATAAAAGTGAATAATTATGTATCGGCTATGCTAACAGGTGGATTAATGGCAATAAACTTTCAATTTAGTATTTAAATGTCATAATTAAGAAAAACATGATAATCAAAATTTATGTTTGTCAAATCATTTATAAATGACTTCTAGTTTGGTGCATATGCACCATGTGACATATGTCACTGTGATATCTTTATGTTTTTGTTAATAATTAACAAATTTGATCTTAAAATGTTTCCGATTAGATAGATGTTTTTATCTGCGAAGTATGCTATAAATAAATTGTAGAGGATTATTATTTTTCATCAAAATATTTGATTGTCTAATTGATTTTCCTATAACTTCAAAAAATTAAGCGCGTGAAACCCCCGTGAATTTTAGTATACAATCTATAAAATTATTACATTCCATTACTTTGTCAAAGTTCAATTGTTCAGATATAAAAGTCTTTTATCATTCCATGTAAAATGACAAGGGAACAAAAATATTTCAATGAAAAAAAGCGAGTTAGTGTTTGTCTGAAAAAAAAAAAACAATGTCGACAAACTCGCAATTGCAATGCTCGTCAGCTACGTTCACATTTAATTCGCGCATAATCATTCCGCGCGGGTGCGCGATTCAAAGGATATACACGGCCTCCCGTTACAATTATTGTCACCCCGACGCCTCGGATCGTCAGCTGGCGATCGGCAAAATGTCGCAAAGAGCTTGCTTAGGGATTATGCGCGCCACGTTCACCTATACGTTTTTCCTACCCCGGCGATCTATAAGACGAGTCAGGCATTCATAAACCGGAGCGTTTTGAGAAATCCGCCGATTTCCGACAACTCAAGCGGCTACTCGCGAAGTCGAGCTTTCAACATTCAGTCACGGATATGCATTATACTCGTTCATTTCGAAACGATTTTTTTTTTTTTTGTAAATATTAAGAAGAAAGCGAGACTGAAAATACGGAGAAATTATAAAATTATTATTGCACGTGCGGTAAGAAGGATAACAGAATTGAGTATACGAAATGTATACCGAATTGTCCCACAGCAAGTGGTGCGATAATAAAGAGGAAAAAAGGAGAAGAATAAGCGCTGGCGTCAAGTATGAGAAATAATAATTGCAGATTGCACTGGGATAATTAATAAATCATTAAGAATCACTGTTTATCTTTTCAAAAAGGATTGTTTGCATGTACGGCATAAATTATAACTTTCCTGGCATGTGAAATTGGCGCACTGACATATTTAATGTGATTCAACTCGGTCATTGATCAAAAGCACTTAATTCACGGTGCATAAGCATTCAAAAGATGGACCCAAATCAGTATATATGCAAATTGAAGCAGCGTAATCTGAATGGCAGCAGAGTGAATCGGTGTGCCGCCTTCGTGAACTTTTAAGTCGAACCGGCGACACCCAATTCAGTTCGGCGGTATGTACAGGCATTTCGCTGACGATGCAATGATTTACGGTGTTTTAACGACGGAAAAAAAAGAATGTGTCTAGTCACGGCTATAAAGCTAATTAAAATTAATGTGGGACAACGAAATCTGGCGAGTATATTCGAGAAAAGTGATATATATCGTCTACTTTTTTTTACCAATTCGATACGAGTGCATGTTAATTATGAATTCTAGTATGCTAATCAGGTGAATTAGTGCGAAAACATTATAGATCGTGGAAATGTTCATAGATTGATAATAAAAGCATTAAATAGTATTTTCCATGCGATATTTACGGTTATTTTAAAAACGAAATTTCCTTAATTTATAGCTTATAAATTTGCTTCGGCAAATACGGTTTTATTTAATCAGATTTATGACCGTTATTCGCATTATTCAAAGCTGCCGAATGATAGAAAATGTCAGTTAGAAAGTCAGTTGCTATAATTCAAATTTTTCGAAAACGTTGACCTTTCGTACAGATCTTCATTGACCGTCTTACGCATTTTCTAAGCATAAATTATAATTAATACATTTGACTCAAAATTTTTTATGATATAGTGGTCATTATGCCTTGACATTTAACCTCGCTAAGACTTAATAAAAAAACTAATCAAAGTTTTCGTTTTGATTTTAAAAATCGTTGAATCCCATAAAGTTGAAAAAAAAGAGATTTTGTACATTAATTAATTTTACGTGTACGTTTTATCAATACCAGGACTAATCTCATTCAACCATTAGCCAAATTTATTGAATCGATGATAAAGTAGGCTGGAATTTCAATGCTAATTCTGTCGTCATCGATGCTTCTCTTTAAATAATTACCCGTAAAATATCTCCTGCACAAGCCGATCTTGCACGCCGACTTCTAAATAAATTGGTATTTCTTTCTCCTTATACATATTTCATCGCGTTGCACGAAAATAAATATTTGCATTGTCGTCGAAACAAACCTGTTATGTGCTAATAGGAAAAAAAATCGGATCTTCGCAGTGCTTCCGCATCTGGAAGTAGACGCCGAGATGACTATATGTATAGAACAAACCGGTAACCGAGCATCGAATTCCGTATCCGTATATACATAACGTTACATATTTGCTCAGAGCAATGTTGCGTTTTTTTTTTCGTTTACTTGGGAGGTCATGCAGGAACGTTCACAATAAAGCGCACTGGTTATCTTTTCGGACCACCTGCGCGAGTCGACGCTCATAATCGTATTGTAATCCATGCAAGACGCGCGCTCGTCGCCCGGGTCGGTCTGCTAATAGGTTCATTAGGATGCTCCGGACGAAACTGCTGGTATAGCGGTCGAGAGAGAAAAATACTATATACATATGAATATCATTTATTTGTTTCTCATTCGGAGTTATGATCATATGCGCAGAGCTCACGAGACTGCCTCTAATTAATTTTCAGATTCTCTTTTTCATCACTGCTTATGCTAATTAATTTTGTGTGTACGATTACACTGAAGTTTTAATATGAATATCCATAATATTGGTATTGTTCGACTTTTAATCGATCAATTTATTTTTTGTATTTTTTTATATGTCAATCTAGTGCCTCTTTAAAGATAAGAAAGAAAAATTTCATTGATTTTCAAAGTGAACTGCAGTAAATTTTAAACTAGTTTGTGCAATAATTGCATTGTCTAGCGTTTAAACGAAAAATTCTTTGCGAAAAATTATTTGAAGAGTATAATGAAGTGTTCGCTGAAACGTTATCCGAATAATTTATAGTAAATTGATAAATTACGCAATCTATGAGCCTATTCTTCTTTTTCAAGAAAGCTTAGTTGCTCAATTTCAGATTATCCCTAAGTATTCATCTGATAAAATTAATTTATTGGTCTGTAATTAAACAGTAACGGTATGCAATCAATATAAAAGAATTTAACAAACGCGATTTACTTATAAACGTGAGTCTCTTAACGTAGGTCTCGAGAGGTGCGCGTTGCGTTACAAAGTCATATACTAGGCTAAGTAATCGTTTCGTAAATACTGATTTGCGTAAAATTGCAAGCTCGATAATACAAAGTCAGTTTCCGCGATATTAATAGGCGACCGGACGGAGAGCGTGACCGCCCAAAAAATTACCGTACCGTGAGTTTGCGCAAACACGCGAAATGTCATGTCGGTGTACTTATCAAACGTCAAGATAAAAACTATACCCAATGGAAGCTTTTTTTCTTTGATGGAAAATTACTTCATTTTTTTAGCCGAGACGTGATGTTGATCAGCGACTGCGTCTTCTTTTATTAGAGAAGGGGGAGATTTTTGTTTTCGCGATTTTTTACCGCGACACACCTGTTCGTCGATCTTCCTGAGGATAGAGTAGGTGAGTGTCGGACTCTTCCTTCGTGACCGATACTAGTATTTATGACCTCATGTTTTTGCCGAGTCAGTTTTGAAAGTTTCGCGCCAAAAACCCGCGGACTTTGGAAGCCCAATTTTAGCGCCTACATTCGCCGCATTCCTGGGGAAAGTTTGGCGATTCTTTTCGATCGTGACTTTGTCCCAGAAAAAATAGGCTCAAACACGTGACTTTCAAAAGTATAGTAATAAATTCAAAAGTAATAAATTAAATTCGCGCGTCATCTTAATGAAGCTAATATAAGTTTGTGGCTTTTTCCGGATGACGCACTAGCCTCAAAAGTTCGCGAATTTATTATGGAAAAATTCTTTCGATTTCAAATAAACCTATAATTGACAGTTAAAAGCTGTAAAAATTTTTTTTGCACGCGCTGAATAGTTTCTGAATTGCAGAAAATTTAATTAAAGTAAATGCGACTACTATCTAAAGTTGAATTAGTGAAAAACTACTACACAACCAGTGAGATTTCACTAAAAATTACTAGAACCACTTTTCAGTAATTACTGGAGCAATTTGCACTAATTTTAGTTGATTTTTATTAATTTAAATCAAAGACAGAAAAATTAAGCAAACTAAATGAAGGTACCGCATTTTGATCTTCAACTGCGAATCCTGTAGTACAGCAGGAAGCCTTTCCCGCATAGCAGCGTCAAGGTCGACGCCTCGCGTGGTTCCCTGCTGGTCAGTTTTGCATATGCCGTACGCGGTGTACACGCTCGCTTATCGGTCGTCAGACTGCTCGCTTTCGCGGACGGAGAACGAGTTCGGACGCTCTTTTGACTGCGTCATTCACTTTTTTAGCAGGGACCACGGTTGAAGATAAACGAGGTGGTCGTATTTTGCAGAGTAGGTTGACGTACTTTCAGGATATTAATAGCCGATCCAAAGATTGGACAAGAGGTGAATGCACTGGTGTATGAGACTCATATTGGAGGAAGTTTTTCAATTTTAATTCATTGTATAGGATAGGAGTAGAGTGTAGAGTGAGATTTTATGGACACGAGTGATGTCCGAGCTTGCGTAGAAATATTTGATTTAATTTTAATACAAATTCCAATTTAAATTATATATATTATTGCATCAATAAATGATTCCATTCATAAATATGCAGGCTGTGGTATACAGTTTTTATCAAAATTAGGATTGTTTCCATTTAAAACTGCGCTTTAAATAACTTATACTAATAAGTTTGTAAAACATTCTTCTTTCATTTTTATGATTCAAATCTTGTATTTGTATCTTTTATTATTTATTTTTATCTTGTAATAAGGACAATTTGTCCTGAACATTAAGTAAACGATACTTTTGATACGATCACATATGCTGATTTTCTCGTGAACCTCAATTTTTTTCGTGTTAACAAATTTTTTTATGTAGTGCAAAAAAAGCGCTCTTTATGCCGAGTAAATCGCGAAAATTGTCTGCATAAAACAAAAAACATAACTTGAGGTGGAAGAGCAATCATTTTGAAAATATTTATCCTCGACTTTTTTTTTATGCAGCGAAGATATATACACGCGTGTTTAGATCTATTTAATCGAGCGCGCGAGGCACGCGCAAGGCCGGTGCAAAAAAGGCTGATTTAAAAGTGTCCAAAAAAATGGATCACACGTCTAATGAGCAGAGCTCTTTTTTCTCATGTAATAAGTACACCTGTCTAACCAGAATGTTATTAATTGCAATACAATGCAGTGCGCAGATGTCCAGCTTCCAGTTTGTTCTCGAAAAATCCATCGGAGTTACATGAGATTATGTTACTTACACCTGATTCTACGGTAATTGGCGATTCTCATTGCGTAAAAACTTTTTTAGGAAAAATTTTTAATTAAATTTTTTTCACAAAATAGTATATTCATAAGTAAATTGTAAATTATTTAAATCAATTTTGATTGTCTAACGAGAAAATTAATGGTATGCTGCACGTGTCAATTTTTTTTCTTTAATAGAGAGATTAAAGTCGAACCAAATTTTTATGAATGAACACTAAAGCTTCACATGGATTAAAAAAAACTCGAAAGGTTCATTAGTCGTAACCCGCGATCTGTTCAAAAAACGAATAGGGATGTCGTTTCTGGACTTCATAAAAAAACTCGCACATAACATAAATTATAAAACGTAAAATTGCGGACTGTAAGATCCCGAGCGGTCCCCGATTCGCAGAAAACGTAAACTATAAAAACGCCACGAACGTCAGCTTTATTACAATTTTTATTTACCGTGCACACTTTTATCGCCCTCCGCACGCACGAAAACGCCGAAAATTTAGAAACCGTTTTTTTCCTTTGTTTTTTCTACTTTCATTGACTTTTATAGTTTTTTGTTAACCGGTTGGAACATTGGGTATTTCCGAGCGCGGAAAATCGTCGCTTATAATCACTCGCTAATTCTCGACTTTTCTAGTCGTTTTCTCCATGCGTCACATTTATATTTTCATCTTTTAATCTGATTTAGTGAAATTTTCTGCGATTTTACTAATTTCATAAAAAAATTACATATTCTAAGTCAAAGGTATTGGCACTTATTTAATTGGCGCGAGATACATTTTACCCGGAATTTTTTAAATTTATAAACATCAAATTTCATTAATTCAGATTTCTTGATCGTGGTCGGAAATGTATAACTTCAGTCTGTGGAGAATTCGTGAATTGAGTTTTTCTTTGCACACAAATTCGAATTTTACTAGTTTTTGTTGCAAATAATAGCTATATTTTTCGTTAGAAAAAATTTTAATGTACTTCTTTCTCTTCATTAGGAGAAAATGAAATGAGCTTTTCATTAATAGGTAAAAATAGAATGTCATTTTCTTTATTAGGAGCGACGATATGTACAATAATCTACAAGCGGCGATGGGAACGAAAAAATTACTTTGTTTTTTGTGTTAATCGATTTTTCGACGTTAGTCAATCGACATTAAGTAGCATGACTTCGTTTTAAAATTGCAAATCGCGGAATCCGATTGGATAATTGACACAAATATCGGATAATTATATACCTCTTTGGATTCATATGCTTACGAAATGACAAAGAGCTGAGCTTCTTAAAAATTCTAAGCACGCACCGCGAGTAAGTAAAAGCTTTCTGTGCCAATAAAAGTTCGTTGACTGAAAATCTACGTGTTCACTATTGTTTTCTTTAAAGTGTGCAAAGTGTTAAAAAAAAGTGGGAGAATCTTTTTGTCAACTTTATCAACTTCTCACTAGATATAAGTATATATGCTTGTCTAAATTTACAAATTGACTAATTTACACATTTTTAACGTCGGCTGCATGTAGAGTAATACAAAAAGTGAAATAGTTTGAAAAAAAGAATTAATTTGAAAAATAATCGGAATCACATTGAAAAAAAGATTCGTTAATCTTCAGATAACATAATCAAAAAGTGGCCGATTTGAATACGATTAAATTTAAATTTTGTTTTCTTTGTAAATGCGGATATTTATGAATTAACACATGATTATTTTTAAACAATCTTATGTTTGTGATTAATGATTCATTGAATACAAATTTTTTCTTCAATATTTATATGAAAATTTATGATACTATGTACTTTTGAACGAAGAAAATCTTAAAATTCATTGTTAAACATAAACAAAAAACAAAAAAATGTACGAAATTACGATTTACTAAATTATTCCAACAAAACTTCATAAGAATTTCGGTAACGTAACATTGATAATATATTCTACTTATCACTGTTATGCGATAGCTAATTTTTGGCGATTTTGTATTTGAATGCGTTAAAACAAATTATCTTGTTTATAAATAAAAATGTTCCAATTAGATAATTTTTGCGATTAGAAAAAAAAATTGACCCAATTATATTGCAATTTGATAAAATTATCAATCAATGAATTTAACAAGCTATTGACGACCGATTTAAAAGCCGCTATTATTAAAAGATTGTGACGATAGTTTATCAATTAATTTATTAAGTATTGTTTTTATCCCCTGTAGTTTATTAATCGAGTAACGAAAAAATATATAACATCCAAATAAAACTAAGAAAAAAAATGTCAGGGTTTATCTGTCTTATCCTGCAAGTTTTTCTCTGATTTTATTATAAGTCACGTAGAATATGAAAGAAACGGTGAACACGTGCTACACAGAAACGTGTCTAAAACGAATACGAAAAATAAATACCTTTTCAACCTTATTTTCGTTACTTTGATCTATTACATGGTCCATAAAACAAGAAAAAACTTTTAAAATAGGTGAATTCTAACATTTTCTTCTCCAATTTTTAGAGAATCTTTTTGATAAAGTTCCTCAATGACACTTTTCTCACAGATTTCCTTCAAAACTCTTTAATCGAACAATTCTTCTTCTTCTTATGGTTAGGTTGGCACCGATGAAACGTACGGCTAAGAAAAATTAATTGCAACAAAAATTCGCAAAGTGCTCACTTGCATGTATATATATATATATATATATATAAAATCAATAGCACAGTTTCGGTGTTTATCAAAGCGACACTTACGTCTTGCCCATCTGGGCCTGCCGTCGGCATGCAGTGGCAATGCATTAGTGAAGAACTGATTAACCACGACTGAGGACTTGCGCCTGAGTCCCCGAACATACGCCGTGGGGTCCTGGTTCTCGCGCAGGTTCTGCTCCCACTGCTGCTGCAGCTGATCGTCCTGCGGTTTCGCGTTCTGACTAACGATCGTGTAATGCCGCCCGGAGAGCTGGCTCCAGATCGCCATGAAGTCCTTCATCGTGCCTCCCTCACGCGCACTTTATCCCAAAGAGTCCCGTGATCCCGAACTGCGCTCACACGCCTCCTCCTCCTCACCCAAAAAGCGGCCCAAACTCCAGCGCCCAAAAAGAGCCCTTCCCGCTGCCGAGAAACCGATTTCTCCTCAAAATCACTATCCGAAACGAGCGATCAAATAAACTTCGCGTGGGTCAATCCGATCGCGCGGAGCTTGCGCCCGAGCTTTCGCGGAGCGATGAGGCGATGCTGCGAAGGAAAGAGGGAGAGAAGAGGCTGCTGGTTGTGAGCCGTGCGATACGCGCTGTTAAAGTGGCGGCCCAGCGAGGCCCCTAGAGAAATAAGAGGCGAGCGCGCGACCGGTTGCCCCCCTACTATGCTTCGCGCACGTGGCGCCCCAGCCAATCATCGCAAACGATCGGGGACTCGCCGCGAGTATTAGCCTTCTTTCCGCAGGAGCGGGGATTCGAGGCACTTGCTCGGCTCATGCTGCACTGCATACGTCGTAGGAACATTTAGCGGGCCTCTTCGCCGAGAATAGTAACTTGGTCAGACGCGCGTGCCGATTCTTGAGAGAAGATATGTTAGAAATACCGATTTTTCCTTTTATCCGTCGTGATTAATTTTTTTTTTTTTTTTTTTTTTTTTTGGAAGGAATTGAAGGGTTGATTGAAAGTGTGATAGCGAATGCCTTTTTAATATAGGTGTATTTTATTGCACAAAAACTAATTGTGACAGCAAAGGTATACCGACACAATAAGCATACGTTACTGGTAATATATAATGTGTACAAATTAACGCACGAATTGATACACCGTATTCATACATACCGATTTATATGTTATATTTTAGTCTTATTATTGTTGGAGCAGTCAGTTTATTCAGCATTATTGTACATGATTGTGTACTTTCTTAGATAAAGAGAAAAGAGCTACTAAAAATTTCAATAATCCATTTTAATGTTCTTTAGAAACTGAGATTACCATGGATAAAATTTTCTCGAAAATTTAAAAAAGCTATAGCAAACTTTGTTAAATTTACTGTTAATTTTATAAAAGATACTCTAATAAATTTTCTAAAGACGATGAAATTAACTGTTGCAATTTTTAATAAGTATTATTTATCAATAAATTGGAAGATTTAAAGTTCTGGCGGTGGCCTGCAGTATTTTATTAATCGTTGCAAATTTTTTCGAATATTAATCGCGTCCGAGACTCTTTTACATTGACTTAACTTTTTTTCACAGCTGGATTATAACATCTTATGCTGTTGCTTTAAATATGCACATTTTTAAACAAACAGGTAATTTACGCAACGGGTAAATTGCTACATTGTCGCGAAGAAACTAATGAATCACTGCAAGTGATTGAAACGTATATTTTGTTAAAAAAAAAAAAAAAAAAATTAAAGATGCGCGTTAAATATACAATTTTCAATTAAGACTTTTTATAAATTCACGTAAGTTACAATCTGAAACCATTAGTTCAATAATTTTCGAAACTTTCATCCTTCAAAAATCGTAGAGTTTTCTTCTAACGACGAAACTATTTATCTAACATTTTCGCCAATTTGATTTATTTAATAAAAAATTTAGGTAATAATTTATAACAATTAATAAATTCGATTATCAATTCAATTGTAGGCTTATGCCCTAGGCTGCCATTCGACAACCTTCTTTTTCAACAATTACCAAACTCTGGATTAAATCAAGCGGAGAACCAGGTAGGTGTTCACTGATTGACCAGTTAATGGATTCTGCGAGTCCACCAAAGCGTGTTTTTTCGCGAGTCACGGTGAATCTCCCGCTTGAACGTGATGCTGTGGCGGAGCAGGTTAATGGAACCTCTGTCAGACGATTCGAGCTGATTGCGGATGCGTCGGATGCTGTCGCACGACAATTTCTCATAAACTAACATGTGACGTTTTTTTCTGCCTTTGTTGTTATTTTGGCTTTTCTTCGGGCGTCACTCCGCAATGATCAACTCGCGATGCATTAACCGCAGGCATTTTTCTCGGATGGGTGTGTGCGTATTCCAATGACGCAATTACAGACTTGAACGATGAATTATTCAGTGGAATCCACGCATTTCAGAGCTTTTGCTACTGTCACGGGGAAATGCAAATCTTTGAATGGGGTAGTTACAAAATTTTGGAGGCGCAAGACGAACGGAGGAGGATAGTAAACATATTCTTCTTTTCTCGACGGGCGAGCGTGTAGAAAAAAATGTACATCTAGAAGATTTATACTTTTTTTTTTTTATACGCATAGCTAGCTGCAGAAAGAGGATTGAAAAAAGGTTGAGTTGTGCTGACAGTTTTATTGAATTATTTATCATTTACTTCATCTTTTCTCCGCCGAAAGCGTGAAGAATGAAGCTCGTAAACTTAAGGATACTTTGAGAGAATGTATGTAAATCCACGGAAACTCATGTGCTATTTTAAGACAAATTTGAACTTAGAAGAAAAGTGCACACGTGACTGAGGAGATTGGCAAGATAAAAAGAAGAAAATTATCCAAAAAATAGCGGGAAATATTATTGAGTGGATAATAATTGTGTGACGTCACTACTCAGTGGTGTTTTTTATTATAATCTAAGTAAAAATTTACAGATTGATTGGTATAAACATTGTCAGAATAAATAGCAAGCAAAATATGTTTATTTATCGCAATGACAAATTAATTAAAAGTATATTGCTGCACTCAAGTTGATATTGATGAGCACAAAGATTAATTATGATTAATTATGATTTTAGGTCATTATATAATAAAAATAGGAATAGATTTATTTAAAAAAAGAATTCTACAAAGATGGGAACTTATCAAAATCCCATACTATCATTTTCATATCGACAGAGAATCACACCTACTTACACAGCATCACGCGTTGGGCAATTTTTAAAAGATGGCAAATTTCTATAGCAAAAATGAATCTTTGTGAGTAGATCTTAATTTATTTTCACACAATTGTTTTCCAAATTTGATTGTACCATTTTTTCTGTATAGCTTTAATAGACTCTGATTGAATAGCGAAAATGTCATAGTACCATTTACAACAAAAATAGCATGTATTAATTTAATGTTTTCCCAGTTAATTGATAGACGCATTCAGATGAAATATCAAATTTTTGCGTAAATTAAGAAACGAATTTACGACGCGATCAAATCACAATGTTATCAATCAATTGTGCGTGATTACCAATCTCTATTACCTTCCGCATTATTACCGCGACTGAATCTCTGACCATCTGAAAACAGTCGCGATATCCAGACAAATAACGCGCGAAAAATCGATGAAAAAAAAAGAGGAGGAGGAGGGGCGATTAACCGACGCACGTTGACAAAAAAAGTCCGAAGATTTCCAGCTTTGCTGGAAAAAGGAGACTTGGATGATTAACGGCGCTACTCGTCCGAGGAACGTTGACGCAAAATCCGCGCGTAATTGGTTCGCTCGGATGTTTTGTCGGCGAGATAATTTGTTGTTGAAGAACTTTTTTTTTTATTATTTCTCTTTTCGATCGCCTTGCGATTCCACGTAATCGATGATTTTTAAAAAACCGCACGTAAAGGTAGAGCTCCGAATTGCGAATTTAAGTGCGCAAATGTTTATAAGCATTTGAAAAACTACCGCAACTGTCATCCCGGCGCCACCTGCACTTACTGCTTCCTTAATTTTTAAACGAAAATTTATGGATCGCAATAAAGCAGTGGCGATCGATAAGATGCTGTTTAACGATTTTTACCGATCGTTACGTCTCGCGGTCATTTGAATCGAGTTCCTTAACTTTATTTATTACGACTAGTTCTCACGTTAAAATTTTCCTTCTTCATTTGCACGGACATTAAAGTCAGATCGATAGTAAAAAATCAAATATGCACAATAGTAATTTATTTACAATATCTCGTACATTTCGCTGGAGTCGCGCTCGAACGCATCTAAACTTCATATTTAATGGACTTATTTTTACTCCAAGTTTTTTCTTCGATATACCTTCTCCAGCGCGATGTCCCACAGTTTTTTTAGTTGGTAAATTTATGAAATAATTAATTAGTTCGCTTGTATGTAGATCGCAATGCGAGTGAGCCGTCGTTGTCCCAGGGATACGTCTCGGTAAACTCGATTTAATATATTACTTCTTCGACTTTTCATTCTCCTTCGAAAAATGTTTACTGTCCCAACGTACAACGGATTCGCGATTTTAATTTGTAACGTGTGCAGTGCACAGGATTTACCGAGAGAACACGTGTTCGCCTCGCATAAACATTCAGCGCGCACTGTTGGCCTTTTCTTTTCCTCTCCCTCCCCTTTCAGTTCGCTCGGGTGAGGATTCTGCGCGTGTGCGCGATTTTTTTATTGGTTCCGCGGAGTGATCGATGCACGCAAGGCTTTTGATTTGGTTCTCGATTTTCAAGAGGATTTTTAGGCGAAAGAATTCGATCGACGGTGAACGAAGTAACGATTTAGTGAAGTGTTGTTTTACTTCGGGAAGATTCTGTTTACCCGATCGTATTATTTATATGAAATATATTAATTTTAATATATTATCTAATACACTATTAGTTAAATCTCTGTATACTTCGCGTAATCAAATTTTTCTGGATGGAAAATCAGTCAGAATGATATTTGTCTTGTTATTAATACATTTACTGAAAATAAAAATAACTAGAAAATTTAAAAAGTGAAGGCGTTTTTTATTCATTTATTAATTAAATTAAAGAAACGTAAACTTGATGAATGAATAAAAAAAAACCTTTTTAAATTTTGTGCCACAACGCAACTTTCAGCCATAGTTTTTCAAAGAGAGGATTTTTACATATTGCATTGTACAATAAATAGTTATTCTATTTTATTATTGATGACAGGTATTAAAAATTACTCTTAAAATTTTATTATGAAACAGTTTGAAATTAAATTAGATTTTAGGTATACATAGATCGATCTGCTTAATTTGAAACTTTCTTTTTATAAATTTCGTCTTGAAGTGTCCTTACTCATTATTTTCCAGAAAGAAATGATTAAGACTGCGTAAAAATTCAGTTCTAAATCCCGAATAGTCATGCACTAAGCGGAAATTTAGAAGAAACGTGATCTGCTTAAGTGACACATCGATTTGCGGTCTAATCCATTAATCCACGGAAATCCCCGTAGACATAAAAGCTCTGCTCTTACCTCAACAAATTATTTTTTTGTTAAACTGCATACATTCACAATTAGAATTTCAAAGAGAAAAATATCAACAGAATAGTTGCCAATGCTTCTATATTACCAAGCATTACATAAGTAGAGGACAATAAAAAATTTAAAAAGAAATTGTAACATTGAAACAAAGTCAAACACTTCACCCGTTCAAGTTAATGCGCTTTTAACATAAGTGACTTCCTTTGCTGTTCACTATACGTAAATAATTCGCTCGACTGCGGGAATAATCACACGAAAGGCGCGGATATAGATATATCTCTAAACTTCCTCTAAAGATCCTATCCGCAGATTTATGAACTGATAAATGGAAATAATTCGAATGTAAATAAAAAATTTCTGGTGAGTCGAGAGCAAAAAACCTATAAATTGCACTAATAACGATAGTCGCGTTCAGCTAATCGTGCAGTGTGATGGTGCGCGGACTGAGCTCTAAGTAGAAACAGACGGGTGTGGTGAGACGCGCAGGTGTTGAACATACTCCGTCGTTTTGTCGCCTCCGTCGGTCACAAACACTTTTTTTCGTGAGCTTGCGCATTTCTAGGAATTGATCTGAATTAAAATATTGCATTTTTATCAGAAAAGTGGATCATCATTTGTATGGTAATTGCTCGAGTAGCATCACTGCATTTTGAATGCATTACCATGCGGTTGATTCAATAAAGATAGTAGGATTCAATTGATAATCGATCGATTGCAATTGATTTCGTAATTCTTTTTGTTTGGTGGCCCGCTGTGTAGATTTCTCCCGTCGATTAAATAATTTTTCGGATGTGGAATTTGGAAAATGTCGGAGACGAGCAACAAATACAAAAAAAAAAAAAAAAAATCGATGTATGAGGTGGGGAGTGAACTAAATGTTTTCTGCCAGTGTAATTTATTTATTGTTAATTAATTAATTATGTTAGTCTAGTAATAAACATTTTTGTAAACAAATTCTTATTGCGAATTACCAATGCAAAATCGATAAAATTTTTCGAATTTGAAGATATACCACCAAACTTTAATAGGTCTGGAAAAAAAATCAAAAATCGTTTTTAAATTACTAAATTAATTTGTTAACTTCTTAATTACTCTAATAATTTCTGTGTGTACAATTTTTTTAATAAAAAACTCGAAGTTAATTAACACAAAATAAGATAAGATATTCCAAGTCAAGTGAAATACTACAAAAAAACTTGTTTATGAAGATAATGTTTATGATTACCTCATGTTTTCCAGAAACGTTTTCTTATTATTATTCGATAATGAGTATATTAAAAGGCAACAGGTACTTTTTATATTTAAAAATTGATCGTCTCAGAAAATTTTAGATCACATTTGACTCTAAAGGAAATAAACATTATTATAAAGTCAGAAAGACATTTTATTGCTCATTATTATTTAAACTTATAGATATAAATACATTATAATTTATTTACTTTTTCATTCCGTGCGACAGTAAAAATTGCAGCAGTCAATCAATGAAATAAAAAGAGAAAAACTGAAAAATCATGTGTGGTCATCGTGTTGTGGTAGAGTAAGTAACATACCAACCTCGTAAACGTATAAATTTAAAATGTAAGGCCAGATCGATCGATTCTTATTATAATTAAAACTTGATAAGATGATTATTGTTTTGGTCGATTCACGTAAGAAAAATCATTGGTTTTCGTGAGTAATTGAAAAAATTCCAGTTCCCGGTAGTATAGGTTCGATTGTTGAATGCGATTTAGTATGATCATGGAAAAATGTATAATTTAAATTATAGATGTGCTTCTTCACCTACTAATTTTCAAATTGATAAAGAAAAGGAATATATTTTTTGTTATAATCAATCAATCTTCTGTCAGTGTTAAAAAAATTATTGTTACTACTGATCTGTCATTATAAAATCATCTATTCATTCATTCAATTTATTTATACGAAGCACATCCGGCATTAAAAATTAAATTGTTCAAAATTCGTAAGTAACTCTCGAATGCCAACAAAAAGTAAATAATTGCAAATTTATTTGCAGAGAACACTTTCATTAAATTTATTTGCCCATAAAAGAAGTCGTAAAAACCACATAAAAAAATCGTTCCCACTCGGAAACCTCCCCTTCCCCTCGACCTGGTGTAATTCGCGCAAAAAAGGATTCTGATTCGTTCGGCACGTGTCCAGAAAATGACAACGTCATTTAAAAAATCGTAAGTATCGTAATCGTCTTTTGTTAAAGAAATGATGATTCTAAAAGCGAAGTCAGCTATACAGTATTAATTTGATTGGTTCTAACGTGATCACGCGGTTAGTCGTCTGTTTCAACTTTTTTTTATTAATTAATATTTCAATAGCACTGAAAGAAAGAGGAAGCTACAATAACCGCTCGAAGACTAGTCTAGTGTATACAAATTGCAGAAGTCAATTTTAATGTCCTCACAGCCTGACATCACAGGAAACATTACAATAACTTAAAAAAAAAAAAATTCAGAGTTACAATAAATGTTCTTATACCGTTTTAATTTAACGAATAACGCAAGACCGCACATTTTAGCACAGATTTATTTTTCTCCATTTCCGGGCTCGCGATTATTCGAACGACGCTGCCTCTCCCGGAACATTCCGCAAACGAATAAAAATTAGCCCCTCGCTGCGTACGCACCGGCGAATCAAAAAACAAAGGAGCAATACGCCATGCAAGACGACCTCTCGACACTCGGCCGGCAGATCATTCGGTTTCCGCATTTCGCTAAATTCCTTCGACCGTCTATATGCGACGATTACGACTTTATTATACGTCCGGGCGCGAGTGCGCTATGGACGCCGGCCGGCCGCTCGTTCACCTTCGCCCGCGAGTCAGGATGTGGATTGCGCTGCCTGTTTACCGCTCGCTCCGCGGCTAAGTAAGTAGGAGACGAAGAAAAAAAAAGCGGAGCGCGGATGTACCTATATATCTGCACCGGTGAGGGAATCGCGTTTCTGACGTTGGCGGCGGCGCGCACGCAAGGGGAAAATTCCCCCTTATACCTGCGGTCCGATGCGTCCGGCGGCGGAAGCGAATGACAGTTGGCGGATGACGCACGAGAAAATTGAGTACTCTTCGACGTTTATTCGAAATTCACCTTCTGATTTTTTGTTTCTGTTTCTAGCTACATGAAATTGGGTATACTTTGGAAAATTTTCTCTTTCACAGCGTTACGTCGCATGAACTAAAGTCTATTTTCGCAAAGAACTATGTCTGCTTGGGCTCACGTGCGTATGTGTGTGTGTATGTGCGCGTGTGTATGCAGTGCGTGTGCGTGCGTGTGTGTATACAAGTATATGAATATTGTTTAAGCACGAGCGTGCATGCGATTTTGATATGTGTGTGTGTGTGTGTGTGTGTGTGTGTGTGTGTGTGTGTGTGTGTGTGTGTGTGTGTGTGCAGGTGCATTGATATTTTTAAAAGTGAGCGTGCATGCGATTTTGATGTGTGTGGGTATGTGTGTGTGTGCTTGGGCTGTGGTTGCATGTGCGTCTGTAAGTGATTGTGTATGAATGTGCGAATTTACACGCGCGAGTATGGATATGAATGTTTTTTGTGTTTATCGCGAAAGAAATTTATTGTTTGGCGAAAAAAAGGAAAAAAATGGATTAAAAAAAACTCATGTCACGATGAATTTGCAACTCGTCTATAGTTTGCAGTGCAGTATATAAGGGATGGTAAACAATAATATTGTTGCAATTATATAAGGTGATACGAGACTCACCTGCGTGCGAAAAGACCAGACTGATTGTCAATTACGGGAAGCCTTGATAAAGTCTCTTTCAATGAATTTTTTCCCTGATCGCAAGTCTGCGATATTGTGTATATGTAAAATCATGAAAATACGATGGTGAATCTGATAAGTAAATTATCAATTACGAGTAATCGAATGAAAAACTACAATAGATCAAAGTTTGAATTGTTAATTTTTTTTAAGGTAGTGCTTATGCAATGATGGATTCTTTCATCCGTGGAGAATTCAATGCAGACACGTTTAAAAAAGATAAGTAATATGTTTGCGAATAAACGCGCGTTTCCGTTATAAATAAATAGTAATTAATTCTTATACCTAAATCGCCTTATAATTACTAATTGAGTAAACGGTAATTATCGGATAAACTATATTTAATAACTAGAAGAGTAATTTAATGATTCTAGTGGCAAACATTTTTTTCCACTTAAATTTACATGCTCATGCGATAAAGCACTGCAGCTATCATTAAAATAGCATACACTTTTTGTGGTTTAAACCCTTAGATTAAGACCGGCTCTTGGCATCAAAATTCACAAGCAATGACCCACTTCGTTCATTAATTTTTTTTAAAATCAACTCTGTATTTCGACGAGACTCGTGCCCTAAATCTTCTGATTTAAACAATGATTATGATAATCACGCGAACTAATATCGATATATTATGTCAAGAACAGTGTCTTTGAACCACTTAAATTTTTGCACTTAGTTTGAAATATGCTAAAATCGTTATTAGAAAGCTAATTATAGCATCGCAGGCAAATCTCCGATAAATTTATTTTAAATTCATGGAAATTTGTCGTACATTACTACCTATATGAAATGGACGATTTACCTATAAAAATTAGTATAAATACTTTAGTTGATCTGTCCTTTTTTCGACTAATTTTTTTTTTTTTTTTTGAACAGTTGCTAATTCCCGCGTGAACCTTTCAAACCTTTTTGCTTGCTTTTTTGATTGGATCATTAACCGATAGTTATCAACTGTATTTCATAATTACAATAACTTTAAACAAATTTTTATTCTAAAAATCTTACAAATATTTCTAAATATTTTAATGATTACTTTTTATGATGTATGCCCTCATCTCAAATAAATATATTTTTCACAAAAAATAGTTTCGCAACATAAGTGATGTCAAGCGCTTAGTTTGATTAATAAACAAAAAGTGAATGAATATAAGTAATTGGCTCATTGCAACTAGATAGCGCTACGATCAAAACACTTTTCCGCCTAAACGAAACAAACACTTTTTTTTTGCATATTTATTAGACCAAGTTTATATAACTCAATGACACTATGGTTCAAAGTATTGCAACACATATAATTAGTCTTGATCTTGAGACGACAGATAACGAGAACTTTTTCGTCGCATTGTTTAAAATTTATTGTTCTGATGAGAATGTGGAACAAAAAGGATTTTTAATTAGAGCTTGAACGGTGCGCGATTCATACGGTTACTTCCTAGAAGTAAAAACATGACGCTATTCATAGAGGACATTTCAATGATAACATTGATTATAAGCTACTGGCAATCAAATAAATTTCATCCCCGTTTTTCAGGTGAAACTTTTTTTTTAATGTAGATGAATTTTATTTTTTTTTTAATCCTTAAAGGTATAGGCACCAGCCACGTCCTTAAGATGAATTTTATTTACGTTGAAAATTATTGTTACTGAGTTTAAAAGTTCTTTTTTTCATTATTGAAATATTTTTTTCAAGGACTAAAGGTCTCCTACGGTGAAAAATATAATAATTTAATGAAGTCATAAAATTATACATGCATCTGTAAAAAAATGTGAACTTTGATATAAAGCAGTAATTTATAGTTAACAATGACGCGTTTCTTAAAAAAAAAAAAAAGAATATACTTTATGACAGTGCCGAAAGTTCAACCACTTTTAACCGGTTTTTTTATTGCACTCGCCGGAGTTGACATCGTTTTCCTTGTTTAAAAATTTTTTTAATTATGAATTGTTTCAAAAATAGATGCACATTTTTTTTTATAAAATCATTAATATTAAAACTTTCGGTTAAAGAAAAATTCTTTAAACTAACAGTACTGCAATTCATTAGATTATTATAATATAGCCATATCTCTTTATTAGAAACTTTATTCGTTTTTTCTAATCTCTTACTTCTAAGCACTTATTTATAACATTCAAATGTTCCAAAGACGAGCTCGAAAAATGATAGATATAAAAATTATAGGACATCCAGTTCGAAAAAAAAAATTAAACAATGCATATCTTTAGAGACGTAAACCATAATACGAATCCATAATTCAAACTTGATTGAAACAATGATTTATAGCTTGTTAATTTTTGTTTGTTTCTATTGTAGTGATAAAACTAGGGGAGAACCGAGTGCTTTTATCTATGTGTTTTCTTCCTTATTTTTCCATCGCCACGTGCTAAATTAAGTGTTTTCGCATTGGTTCTTTGTCCCCGCAAGACCTGCGCTTTACTACCAGTTTATGGTTTATGTTGATAAAGTTTTTAATTTTACTAAGAATCAGTGCAGATGGAAAAACATTATTTATTTTAAACACAAAAACGTATTTACATTTTCTTTATTTCTCTTTCTTTCTCTATATATCTCATATGCTAATCTGATCATAAACAAAATCTGGTTTCTAATTTTACTATGAAATTTTTAATAATTTTTGCACCTTAGTTCTTCTTTATGCAATGCAACTCAACGGAGAATCATTTTAAATCTTGTTAAAGGTGATGATCTAAAGAAAAGCGTAATTAATGAAAGTAGAAAAAATGATCTACAAATACTTCGTTTCCGTTTTTATCTCCATGGGCAAAAAAAGAAATTTATCATTAATGCAAAAAAAAAAAAATCATGAAAATATTACAATAGAGTTCGCGAGCTGAAGGTTATTTTTTCTTTCACAAAGTAATTACTTGTATATAATTCTGTTAATTGAATCAACATCAACATTTAAGGTCTTTTATTCACTTGCGAATTTTCGAAACGGTCAGTGACACTTTTATCGAGAAGTATCGAGATAGCACAGATAAGATGGCCAATGCGTAGTATATAAAATTAATACGTAGTTTATCTTACACTTTATTATTAGAATAGCTTACCTAATTAAACTGATAAAGTTGTGATTGTTGTTTTCGGGAATACACTTGATATGATAGATGATTTAAGCAAGTCAAAACAAATAAGAAGACAAGTTTTTTGTTATTAACATCATTAGCGAAATTCGTCGGATCAGCTTAATTTGTTAATTTCGATAAAATTTTTACACGATCTTTTTTAAGAAATTTGTAGTTTTCAGCAATTTCTAATATTTTTAAAGGATTCATAAAAAATGTAAAATAAAAAATTTACTACGTGAAAAGTAGCCAAGCAACGAAGTTTCTACTTGTACCAATAAAAACGCTCCATAAGAAGTAGATTAAAAATTTACGTAATCTGTAGTTTTCATAATTGCTATATAAAGGCTACCAAGTAAAGTGTTAATGAGCTTTTATGATAGGTACTTGATTGATGAATCTTTTTTTTCAATAATTTTCCACTTATTAGAGACCTGTTTCCTAAAAAGTTAAGCTGACACAGGTTGAACGTTCAAGTGGAAAACTTGTAGTTTATTGCTACATAATGCAAAAAATCGGTAAGGAATACTGAACGACTGGCATTTTTTATTTTTTGAATATATGGTTGACATTGTAAGTTTTTTAATTGAACAACTGACGGAAAAGTTTAAGTTTCGTACATTAATTATTGTCCAATTTAGAAATACATATTTTTTACGAATATTAATTAATTACAATTATTAAAATAAACTTATAAATAAGAAACGAATACTTTTTAATATTTGAAACATATTTATTACATTGAGACTTCAATTCATAGCAATTAGTTGACACTTTTACATTTCCCTCTCAGAAAATAATTGTGCATTTCGATCTATTATGTATGCATTATTGACGATTAATTATTATAATAATAGAGGACACTTCTTTAATAGCAATTTCAGATTTGTTCCGAAGAAAAAATCCAAATTTATAATTCCCCTAACGGTACATATGCAGTAATCATATAAAAATATAATTTTATAAACGAATAAATTAAAATTCATTAAATCATCAACTTGCTAAAAAATTATCGCCTTCAAAATGTATCGTCTTAAGAAGGATTTGCTTTTCGAGCTCCGCCGCGGATAGATTATCTATCAAACTTTTAAATTACCACCCATGGGTATCACGATGACAGATTAATTCCCCTTTCATTGATGCAAAGTGAATCAGTATATGTAAAAATATTTAACTTTTTATCGATTACATTATTCTCCTTTTTTCTCACTACGATCACATAAGGCACCGCTTTGAAAATACTTATACAAATTTCTCTTAAAAAAAAATAGATTACCATACTCGATGAAACAAGGGAAAAAAAACTATTTCCTCCAGGAGGAAGCAACAATTTTTTTTTATCATGAAAGAATGGAAAAGTAATTAATTAAATTACGCATCAGACACCGAGACGGTCAAGAAATTCTACTATCTCCGGCCGAGGGTTTTTGCGAAACTTGGTGAGGTCAACCGCGTGGTATCTCGCACGAATGCAAATCGCGTGGTGCACCTAACGCGTTAACTCATCATTAATGGACTTTTAATTGTTTATCGAGCGTCTCATTTCTTCATGCCGAGAGTTCGCTTGCAGAATCGCTGATGCGCCGGGTACCGAAAAATGCAGTCGGCCAAAGAGTTGCGCAAAGAATCGGAGCGGGGGATAGTGGGATCTGACGGAGTTTTAGGAGTTTAATTTTATTCACGGATGTATCTGCAATGATTCGGCGGACAAACGTAGCATTGAGCAGTTAATTATGCTAAGTAAGTGGGGAATTTTAAAAGGATGATCGGTGCATGGGCTCTTTTTCGGGTAAAATTTACAATGAGTGAGAGAATGAATATTATGGAGAAATAATGAAATATATAAAAAATGAATTCATTTGTTTATTTTAGATTGTTTAATCTTTTGTTTCTCAGCGTTAAACTTGTTAGAATATTTATTTCACGTCCCGTTTTATTATAATTAAATTAATATTATAGAGTAAAACGTATTCTTGCTTTTCGTATGTGTCGTATATATTTTTGTTTAAAAAATTCTAAATAGGTAAAAGTTAATTAATTAAGAAATTACTTTAAAGTAGCAAAAAGGGGATAGACTTGTTAATTTATTACACCATTACTCCTTTATACAAGTATTTTCGTTTATGCATTTTATCGAGATTGTTTACAATTTATATATTCATATTTATTAATAATTAAATATTATTTAAATTTTTATAATGTTTACGAGAATAAATATTTTTATAATGCTTATAGAACCAATTTCACCCCTGGAGCAAAAAGATGCTATTTATATATATGTTGTACCTGCATTCTTGTTTTTTTTTCGATTTGATCCGAATTTAACTATCTATTGATAGCAAACAATAATTTCGAAAAAATCTGTTCCTGTTAACCCGTAGAAAATGTTATCGAAGATTCGGCAAATCTGTAGAAATTTGCAGAGATATTTCTGAATTTCAGATTTTTTCTATAAAAAACATTTCTTTGTAGAAAATTTCTCTATATAAAATTTCTTCGCAGACAATTTCCAAGGCCAAAGACCTGCAGAAAAATCTACAAAAAATTTGCAAAAATTAATAGTTTCTGTAGAATTTTCTGCAGACTTTCTTCATATAGTTAACCCTTTCAAATCGGTTCCATACCGATCAACGCGTTAAAACTGTCATAGAAAAAAAAAACACAATTCCTGCTGTTTTTTTTTTTTTTTAAGGCAATGCCTCTGTTTTTTAGAGCGTGCTTAGAGTGTTTACAAAACCCATTTTTCATCTTTCTTCCGTATAGGCGATGTCGCGTGTCGTACTAGGTGGGATCGCCTCTCTCTTTCAAGGCGCTCGCGCAGTTGATCTCTCGAAACTTCGAATCTGGTTGCAGGGCCAGTTCTTGCTGCAGCGAGCTCCGTCTTTTTTTCGCAATCGCGCGCAAGTAGATTTGTAGTGCACTGTGCGCTTGCCTTCGGCGCGCATACCTGCCAATTACGCGATACACGCCACGTGTTGCCTTTTTTTTTTCTTTTAAACGGTCAGTGCTTATACCGAGGCTGCGACTTTTGGCGACGAAGGCTGGATTTGAATTTTATTATTGATCCGTACGGATAATTAGAATTTCGTCATTGATATGATTATTGATCGGACCGGAATTAAATTCCGGTCTACGTGAAACATTTTAGTAAGACTTGATTTTGATATTATTAAGCTATTGAATAATATTTATTTACGATATCAAATTAAATGATTTCTGTTTGGTAAAATTGTCAAAAAATTGAATAAGTGACGAAGGATTCATATTACTTCCATATTTTCTCTAATTAATTTAATAGTTTCGGAAGAAACGAATGCATATAATATAAGGGTTACATAAGATGACATAAATAATAAATAAAAATAAAACAAATTAAACAAACAAGTGTCAGTGTTTTTAGTTAACTATAATATAACTCGATATTCGTTGATGTATTGCTAATTAGTTTTAATTATTCACAAATGCAATATACCAATGCAATAAAATGTGTCAAAATTTGACACAGCCTGGTTCAGCGAATTGCATTAAAATTCTAGAAAACTAGAGCACTTGAATCATATCCAATTTTCTACATCCACCTATCTAATGACGTTATACTGGTTTTTCTTTAACGTAACACCCACTTATTCCTTCAAAAGTATAATACCACCTACAACCCCTTCATGTATATTTCAATCTTTTAATGATGGTACGACAAAACGGTATCCCTCGTACGTGCACCTCACGTGGAGTGTACTACTATTCGCCACTTAGACATTCATTATGCATACACGAGATAGCACCTGCCTGCATTCATAGCAGTGCGTGCCACTCAGTGATTTATTCAGTTGCGAATTTTTGCTCTTCGTGGAATATTAGCGCAATCAGTTTCGGTGAACCGTTAAGATTCTGCGATTTGTTATTTTCGGCTGGTTTGCTTTACAGAGGATCGTGTGGGTGGTACTGGTGCGCGATCGAGCGAGTATGACGTATAGCTTAATTGGTTCGGATTAAACTTGTTTTTTGTTACAGCAACAAGCTACTGAAAAACTGTCCAAGGAGATATTTTATATCAATGACAACTACTGTTGGACTATACTTAAATCCATTAGTAAACTGACAACATAAGAAATGTCCCAGCATAAAGTACAAATTGCAGGTAAATATCCGAAAGAACTCTCATAAAGTACAAATTGCAAGTAAATATCCCGGAGATTAATCCTCAATTTAAGAGAATTAATTGATGATCTACTAACTAACAATTGTAGAAAATTATTTAGAATAATGAAAAATGTACAGTCGGTTGTTGTCAATTTGACTTTAGAATCAAGTAACGATTAATACTGTAGAAAACTTTGTTAGTTGAAGAATCTAGTCCTCTAATACTTTATTTTTGTAATGTTTGATCCCCAGTAGAAATTGTTCCATTTTTCAAGGTTACTAAAATAGTCATCTCGTTGATGGGAGAAAGTAAATCGATTGCCAGAATAAATTAAGTGATTGTTTTTCGAATTTTCATATTTGTTATTGGATAACTTATATTGAATGATTTAGAAAATCGTAAAAAAATAAGATTAGATTTAAATGCATATTGTTTGTAAGTATATACTTTGTGTAACTTTTGTCAAAATGATTATTACGATCTTGCAGATATTACGTCGGTTAAAATACCTAATCATCGTACTTTACGATACCAGATAAAATTATGTCTTTATTTACAATGTATACGTCAAAACGAAATAAAAACTGGTCATTTACGACTTCTATTGATTTATTTATGACTGAAAGTACGATATATTACTATTCCCATAACAACTCATTCTGCGATGACCAAGTATTGCATAAGTAAGCTTTATCATCGCATAAATTTTATAACTATAGCTACCGATGATTTAGAATTTTCTTAAATTTTTAGATACTAATTTGAATAGCAATTAGGTATGAGGTAATACTTTTTTTAGTTCATTCGCAATATATCGACAATATTCGCAATACTAAAAACTGGATCTTCTCTAACCGACATTTCAAGTCAAATAAGGCGTAATAATACCTGAGATTGGCAATGGCATTTTGACAAATGCCAGTATAATTCTGATCAATTTTCATTCATAAATATTCAACAAGTTTTGCAACTATCCTTTGAGCCTGCGGAATTATTATATCCCGGGTCGATCAAATAAAACATAAATCATCATGTTATTAAAATAGTAATTTTTAAATAGGAAGAGATTTTAATATATTTAGGTGCTTTTGAATTTAGTTAATACAATGTTTTTTTTTATTTAAAAAATGTACTGTGTAAATAACGCAATTCACCTTGACATTTTCTTTTATTTCATCACGATTATCAAATTTCTAAAACTGTTTTTCTCAAAAGTCATAATTTTCTTATAAATCAAAAAAATAGAAGGTGTCAGAACGTTAGATTAGAAGTATTTTCTACATCGCACGTGCGAATATATTATTGACCAGAATAAAAGTTACACCCCGTTATTGTGCAATCTCATCAAGGAACAAGGAAAACTATTTGAAATTAAATAATTTCGATAAAATAGAAGAATAGTGACATAAAATAGTGAAATATCTAACTTTTTAATCTTGCCGAGTCTCTTCTCAACATCGGTAATGTGGAATCATTAATCAAATACCAGAAGTTTCGAGACCAGGGTTCATAGTACCATCCTTCGAGTTTTTTGTCACCGATGCTATTATGGACTTATTAACGACTATTCGATAAAATCGGTATAAGGCATAAAAGCATCGGATAACGCACTCTACCAATTCTTGTTGTATTGTTTTTTTTTACTCTCGTGTCGAATGGCGATTATTCAGCGATTTCAGATTTGCGTCATTCCGCACTTGTTTTTAAATAAATTTCTCGTGATGTCCACGGATGGGTGAATGATGATGTGACACTTCCGTTTTTTTTCATTGTAATGTGACACGTTGTTTGCACACATAATTGCAGGCATTTAATGGGCATCGATGAGATGAATGTTCGCGTGAACATTTAATGACTCTGAAAAAAGTTATTGATATTAATATGACACGTGGTATAATAATATAATAATTTACGAGATGGATCGGTTTATTGTTTTAAAGTATAAATATTTAATTTTGTAATTTAGCCCATCAATTTCAATTTTTTTGAGTAAAATAACAAGATTGTTTTAATAATCATAATTTAATAAAACTGATTATAGATTATTTATTATGTCACTTTTAGTGCGATATCCTTAAAAGATACAGCTGTAAGACCAGTCAATGTTAACTACTTTTGTTTTATTGGCAAAGAAAAACTTAAAAATTGAAGATAATTAACCTCTTCTGGGTATTTTATGACTTCACAGTGTATAATAAAAAGCTACATACTCCAGTCATGTGGATTGCCTATTATTTATTATACCAAGAATATTTTAAGTCGAGCATTCCTATGAACCACTTATGTATAGTATATATGATTAAAATTCATAAAATTTGACTGATCAACGATGAACCTTTTGATTTAATAAATTATTTATTGTCAACATCTAATAATTATATATTTACAAGCCCTGTTGAAAACACTTAAGCGTCCAGGCATTAGTAATAAATAATTTGTTACAATTACACGGTTCATCATTGATCAATTGAATTTTGTCCACCTTCGCAGTTGTTACAATTAACTTATCTATTAATTATTTTAAATTTTTAGAGTGATAGGTACTAATCTCGAACAGTACCCATCTCGTTTTCTGAATAAATGATTTCACCGCTATAACTGTTAAATAAAAAAAATTGCTGACGCTAATCTTTTTTGCCTCTAAATACTTCAAACAGAAATTCTCCGCGGCCTGGTAAAAATCGAACTCGCCCTGGTCTCAGCCAATAATTAGCAGCAAGAACAGCAATCGCGGGAAAAAGGTGTGGAACGCCCATATCCTAAACATGATCGTCAGAGGTCTGCCCCCCAAGCCGGTATTTTGCCGCACTGCCCTTCACTCGTCCTCCTCGTGGACCAAACATCCGCCTAACAAGCCTATGGAAAGAACCCACAACGACGTTCCACGTTACGGAAATTTACTCTCTGTTTTTCCTCCTCTTCCCTTCCTCTTTTTGTTCTTTTAGACACCTTGGGGATTCGACGAGGTGCATGCCTGGACTTTGAGCGCCTTTCCATTGCAAACTTTATCGCTCGACTGTTGACCCTCTCTTTTTTGATGAGGTATTTTTAAATTACTGCTTGTCATTGAATATAAACTTCTGCGACGTTGAAAGAAAGTTATAGGGTATAATAATAATAGATGTTTATTGTTATCTGAAGCTAATATTGCTTTCTGAAATGTAAGTATCAAGAAAATCAAATAAAAAATTATCATTATATTAATAAATTTAAAAATTGAAATTAAGCAAGTCTGAGGAAGCTAAGTGCAAATTTATTGAATCGTCAGGTTGGATAAACCTACACAAGATCAAAAATCAAAAGCATTACGAAAGACCTTTATATCCCTTATATAAATTGAGCGTTCGAGATTTCGATTGTTTGTTCGAAAATCTCGAACAAATGATCGAAATCTCGACGTAATTTTGATTTTCGAGAAAAAAAAGCAATATTTCAATTTTTTCTTTCATAAGGCTATTTAATAGTCGTGAACTTCTAAGGCGCGCGTAACGCGCCGAATTCTCTAGTACTTTAATAACAACATAATTTTTACTATAATAGTAATTTCTTTTACTTATTTACTCATAATAATATAATATTAGAAAAAGACTCGATAAACACATATTCGACTTCCATCGAAAGCATTTTATGTTTTATATTTAATACTTTGCATTAAAAAAACATCAGAAAACCTTTCCACTTTTTTGCACGGGACTTTAACGGAATCGATTCACTGCGCTTCTTGTATTGCTTTATATGACGCAGTACATTTAAAGACGCATAGAGAAGCTGCGACGCAGAAAAATCCGATACTGCGAGAACCTAAAAACCAGCTTGGGGAATTTCACGCATTAAGATTCTGGTTTTGACTCTTATAGAAGGTGAAGGACCGATCCGTTCGATTAGCATGGGAGCTCGGTTTCCTCAAGAGGATCGCAATTAAACTATACCAGACGTACATAATCCGCGAGATGTATGAGCGCAATTAAAAATTTGAGGCAGTGCAAATTCCAAGTTTACGACTATACTTGCATTTCCGGCGCAATAAAAAGTTTATTGACTTACGCGCGAGATGCAAGCTTACGAAAGTGTGTGTAAGTGTATAAGCAATCAATTTGTGCGATAATGCATTATCAAATTTACAATGCGATAATTAAAATGTCTAAGGAGAAGCTTCAGGGCAACTATACAATTGAACGACTTTAAATTGTTTGGTTTTTTAATTAAATCAAAATATTTAATTTTCATCGACGTGAGCTTTTTACTTTTGATTGAAAACCATCATGTGCTTTACAAATTTCTCAGAATAATCTTGAACATAATTGAAGCACACTGATCGTTGTCAAAACAGTGCCGCCAAGAATACATTTCAAAATAAATTGAATACATTTCCAAATAAATTGTGTGGAAATTTTTTAATAATAACATATTATTTTCTGAAGGAAATAAATTCGACACTGCGGAAATGATTGAGCAAGTAAGTTGAAAAAAACGTACAAAAAATTATTAAGAAACTTATGGAATCCTATCACCGGTATAATAAGTTAAATTCGATAAATAAACTCGTTTGATAGGTTAACGTAGCCACCAGTTACATCAGCTTTGTTGATTGATTTTTCGGAGACCCTGACCTTGACCATGAATTTTCAAAAACAAATTACATACTCAGCGGCGAATGCAAGGGCTAATTTGCATTTTTCTTCGCTTTCTCCCGAAGCTTGGGTTGTTGACCGGTCTTTCGCTATTTACGGTTTATCTTTTTTTTTCTGCCTTTCATCTCAATGATGTATAATTTTATGAGTCACGACTGATAATTAGGCCACGTTTTAAATATCCCTAGTAACGTTATCCTATTTTTTGTGATAATATTACTAGGCAAGCCATTATTAAATGGTGATGGACAAATTTACTAATAAACTGAATTTTTTTTTATCCAGTAAATTGCATTAAGGGTAGTCAATTAGGTGTCAGTAGTATGTGACACTGAAACGCCTAATGCATTCACATACATTTTCTAGAAAATGTATTAGTTCGAGTACAGGTTTTTACACCTCGTAAAGAATAAAGATTATCACTCGTTTTTTTTTAGAAAATATTTCTAATACTCCATACGAAAATACGATTCTATACAGTTTTGTAAACGATTCCTATAAGAAATCTACGTTGAGGAAAAAGGTTAAGAAAAATTACTATTTTTCTATTAATGGAAACAACCTACTTGATTAGGTATAAGGAAAATTTATTTACTTTTTAATATTGTTATACCACTAAGAAATATTATAACTTTTCAATAATATTATTGGTATATTCTTGTGGAATACTGCAAAACGTTTAGTAAAAATTATTATGAACTTACTATAAATGAGTTTATTATAAAATTAAACAAATGGGTCAGCATCAATATTTTTTCAGAGAATAGGAAATCTGTATGAAATACAGGAAATATAAATAAGGAAACCTATGAATCCTGTCTGAATCGGTACCAGGACTTTCTACAAGATTTCCACGAGTGTACTTATAGAATTTCCTTTAAGGTTGTACCGGCATGAGGTCGAAGTAATGAGAAATTGATAAAACTTCACGTATGTCATTTTGATACGATTGT
>JAWWEN010002230.1:0-32542 GCA_035582955.1 Sycophila texana | reverse complement strand
ATCTGTGATTTTTATTATTGACTTGAAAAGGATTACTACAATGTAATCGAAACGTTGTCAGAATATTCAATAAAAAAAATTATTGACAGTAATGCCCGTCTAATCATTTGTTAAATAAAAATAAAACATTTAAAACAGAACCGCTGACGCCTCTATCCGTCTGAAAAGATAAAATGCGCAGGTTTACGTGAGTTTGAGTGTTTCTACTTATAAAAATTCTTCTTACAAAAGATCTATTTCTTTAATAGAAGTTCTTTTATTTCTACATGATTTGAAATTTGCTTTAAATTTTACAAATTCGTATAATGTAAAGTCCCATAAAGATACTGTATGAATCAGGAAACATTTCATTCTTTTTTAAGAGGACAAGCCTATGTCAAACCTGTGAAAAACAAAAAATTATATTAACAATTAAAAATTTTAAATTTAACTGGATTTCTGTATTTGAAAGATGAATATTGAAACTAGTAGTATTAATAAACATTTTCAAACTGGTCAGGTCCAAAAATTTTAGTTTGAATCTAATGCTTATGGACACTCCGTACTCAGTTTCGTATACATTTAAGCTCTGTCACATGATATCTCAAATAAAACTCATTGTATTGACTTACTTTTTTTTTTGTTTTGTAGCTTTTTAGATTCCCTATGATATGAGTGGACCCGGATTTTAATAAAATTTTATTAATACTACTAGTTTCAATATTCATCTTTCAAATACAGAAATCCAGTTAAATTTAAAATTTTTAATTGTTAATATAATTTTTTGTTTTTCACAGGTTTAACATAGGCTTGTCCCCTTAAAGTAATTATTAATTAAGCTCCAGAAAATAATGCAGAAAGTACAGGAATAACTCATCATTGTTATTTATTATTTCTTCCGTTGAATATATTAACAAAAAAATCAGACATTCGACAATATTTAAAAAATTATAAAATTCTAGATTATTCAATAATAAACATTTTTATAAAACAATTCCAGTCATTTTCAAGTTTGGTTTTCAAACAAAATTTTATTTTAAAGTTTAACAATTTACGTCAGCTTGTTGCTATACGACTAATTGTCCATTGTAGTATACTTGAGTAGTTGAAATTTGAAGTTAGGGAAATTTATGCTTTGCTCGCGGCTTGCCTCTATCTCTTTCTCATATAGTTAGCTTTCTACTTCCTACGAAGGAAACTACCTTACGTTAAATTTCATTTAAAATATCAATTAACAAGGAGTACTGCGGATTTCATTGGCTCATCTCCTAATCAATTCGCGGAATCGTCTTTTAACAAACTAAAATCAAACAATCGTATTACCCATTTTAATTAAATGAGAGTAAAGAAGAATTTTTACGAAATTTGGGACCCACAGCTTTGTGAGAAGAGATAAAAAATAAATAAATAAATAAATAAACAAATAAACGACGAACGGACTGACTCGCATAAAATATTTCCTTTTTTTGTGTTTCACGATCCATTTCTCGAGAAAGAAGGCGGATCCCCGCTGCTCTCGTGCGTCCGGATATTGCCATCGACGAGGTCGCATGTAAATAGATACCTTGACTCCTACACGGCGCGTCTCGTTTGGACCTCGTTTGCATTTGTTTAGGCAGTCGAAAGGCGAGATGGGGCTTAGGAGAGGAAACAGATACAACCACCGCTAAAGGGCCCGACTTCCCGCCGAACACAAAAGAGCGAGAAAAAAAAGGGAGGGAACGATAGTCGTCGCTCGAATTCTATCTCCCGCATTCTCCTCACCTTTTTCTCCGTCGCCGTCGCCGTCCTTTCCCCTCGGCTCGTTTCCCGTCGCGCTCCAATCCATGGCAGATTATTTTTAGCCCGCAAAATTATTTTCATCCCTGCGGGCTTTTTCGCGGCCGTCGAGTTAACCTCAATCCGAGGAGGATGTGAAAACTCGAGCGGAAAGTTTTTGAATAAGGTGCCTGCGTATAAATGAAAAATTAAGAGGATCCTCTACGGAACTCCTCCCTTTTGAGAGTCCTCAATGTAGATAGAGGGAACTGCGAGATTTCGCGGACGAAGATGCGAAATGGGTTTAATGAATTTTCCGAGGCTGAGACAATGCAGCTTCCTCTCGCTTTTAAATATTATATGCATTATGCTGTGAAAAGAGTTGCGATGATTAAAGGCTTGAAATTTTCGTGTTTTCGCAGCCTTTAATGTGCTCGCGAGTTTACTTTTTTATTTTCGAGTAATGAATTCATGTGCTATATGAATTTAAAAAAACATTAGGACAATACGGTTATATGAGTGTTGCATTTTATCCACTCGAGCAAGTCTTTTGCGATAATTTAAAACGTAATTATTAATATTAGTACCTATTGCTTTGTTACGGATAGAAGAGGTCAGTTTGAAAATATTACCATTTTAATTGGTTACAGTTACCCATTTAAAACGACGGGCTCTAAATATACCATATGGTGCGCTTTTTTCTAGAAAATTTTGACCAGATTGCGCAGATAAGCATGAAAGTAGAATTTTTCGCTCTTTCAGAATCTGTGGTAATCAATAAAGGTTTTTGTGCGAAAAGTATTAGCTCCAAATTATCTTCCAAAGTCATTTCAAGAGTACCCCGTCAACGTCTGCAACTTTTGCTAATATCGATTTTCTCTATTACTCCTACCTTTAACCAGCTTTGTGCCCTTTATTTAAAATGATTCAGCCCGTATAAGTGTACTAAATTTTCTACTGGGCAATATACATTCTACAGTATACGTTGCAAATTTTACCGTGAATCATGGCAATTATTTCAGAGTATCAGTCCAAATACATTCACAAGCCCCATAGTAATTTTTTCAAGGCCATCACAAATGTTGGCGTGTTATGAAAGATAGTGATTCTGTTTGAAAGGGATCAATTTAATTAACAGCAGCTTCGATTTTCGTTGATAAACGAACGGACGGGCACTGCGGCAAATTGAACAAGCGTCGAGGTGGTGCGACTCTCATTGATCCGCGGTGGTTTCACATTGCGTTCGCACGCTCGCACTGTAGCGAGAATCCCCGAGTGTCCTATTTAAGCAGAGAATCAATTTGCACATTTCAATAATTTAACACGTGTACCGGTCGACGAATCTTGCGCAGAACCCTGTATACATAACGGGAAATCGTCGGCCTTCCAAAGTAGCCTATACAGTCTCGTCTGACCGCAGCCGGGCTTTGTCTACTTGCTCCTGAGAGCCGCGCCGCACGATAATTTTCTGTAATGACCTGCCCTGCTATAGCCGGCTCAAAACAAGCCGGGAGAAAGGGGAGGGGGGGAGATTACCGGGCGGGCTTCTCCCGTCGACATCGGAAATCCCATCGGCATTGTCGACTGGGACCTCGCACCGGGCAATCAGTGGGCCGTGGGCTCGGATTCGCAAAATTAATCAGCACGCAGACGTCGCCGAAGACAAGGCGGCCACGCGGCAAATTAGAGTCGCGCGCCGGCGCATCGATCGGCTTCGCCGTGAATCTGATGCAGTGCGACATTTTGATAATGGACGAGCGATACAAACTGCGCGAGGATGCGGGGACAGCCTACGCGCTTGGACCGCCCACCCACCTCCTGCTAATCCGTTTATCCCTGATTGGATTGTAGGCCGATTCTACACGTATACCTACCCTGCGGCGTTGCTAAGACACTCGGTTTTTTATTCCACTGCGATAATTGAGTGATGTAGTTGGAAAGAGCCTCAGGCGTGGCCTTTGTTTCAGCGACGTTTTTTTTCTTTTTTTTTTTCTTTTTTGCGTTTCCGCAGGAAGTGCAGATTTTTCGAGAAAATTGCACGATGGCTGCACACGGTGATACGGTGATGACATTCATTCTTTTTGAAAGATGTAAAATATTCGTGTACTTTGCAGTTGGAAGTTTTATTATTCTAAATCGGAATATTTCAATTGGAAAAGTGTAGTATAATTGCATCGTTTAGTGAATTTTTTTTTAAACTGTAAAATTTGGTGTAATATATATTATACCATGCTTTTGAAAAAGAATTCAATGCATTACAATCCGCGCTTTCCGAGATGAAATGCGTATTTTTTATAATTTGAACAGATTCTATTTTCGAGTTTAAAAATTAAATGGAGCCATAAATTGCGCTCTTTGCATGAAATTCAATTCAATGGAGAATTTTTTTAGTTTTAGCTATGTGCAAAATTCTTAAGAATCTTTTAAATAAGTTATACTGAAAAAAGGCCACCTCTCGATTTGTTCAAAGCCGTAAAAGTTTACGGACTCTATCGCAGTATCTTATTAATTAAAAAACTTGTACTGTTCGTATACTTTACAAATGATCGTAACCCCATTGCTTTTTTATGCATCGAAATTAATTTTTCGCTTATACTTTGTCATACTCGCTAATTTAATTCAACTCTAATTGAGCGTAATTCAAAAAGGAGTAGCGCGCACCTGCTGTTTATAGTTCGTTTATTTATCATGCTGAGTTGAGGAATGCGCGTGTGGTAAACTGTTTAGCATGAAACTGAATATAATTACTACGCTTGCGCGTTGAGAAACAATGAATATTTTAGCAACGTAATTCTGAAAAGTTTTAATAACGGGACCCAAGAGATCAGTGCAGACTGCAGTAATGCTCGAAAATTAATAGATTTACTTTCTCTGAAAATTTAGTGTTTTAAACAGATGTACACGGTAAAAAAAAATTGCAGTAAATCTTTAAATAAATTTCTGTAAAAATTACTATTGTGGCATTTGGAAAGTGGAATAGTCTCGTCGCATGCTAAAAATGACTACTGAACATAGTAAACATTGTAGCTACTTATTTTTAATAAGAATATAGTACATTTCACAATACACCATAGCAAATCTTAAGACGTAACATGGTTAATTTTAGGATGTATGATAGCAAATTTTAACACGTAACATACTAAACTGTAGGATATGTTGTAGCAATTTTTATTATAATCCAATTATTTAATGGAGAAAAAAAATTTCTTTGTTTTCTTTTCGGCCAAACGGTTATTACAGGATTATTTTATAGGATTTATTATTTTATATGATTTATTTTTATAGGATTGGAATAGTTAATATATTTGTAATTTGTGTATTTTTGAAAGATATGTTTTCTAAAATCAAGAGATAACGTATATAACTTTCTTTAAAATTCGTCATTCAAGTCGGCAAACTCGGGTTTTTTAAAATCCATCTTTAAATAATAAATAGGTAAAGTGAGTTAAATGTTTTTACGCACTTTATAGTTACAATACCGTTAATACTAAAGAAAATCAATATGATGCTTTAAATTATGTAAACATACGTGGATCAATGAAACCCTGTAGTGCTGTCGTGGTGTAGACTGATCAAGTATTTAATTTAGTACGCTATATCGTGACATTTGTTTTATTCATTATTAGGTCAAGTCTAAGAAATCTTTTCGAAAATCACTTGCCATGTTTTCGTCAACACGTAATATTGCGTTTGAATAATTTTATTTTGAAAGATTTACTAGACCTCATATACTGCAATAATTCATTATCAATTAGTGAGAATGAATTTAAGAAAGTAATAAAAGTTTAGTTGTGAACTTTAAATGGTGGAATTTATAGTTTTTCAGCAATTTTATATAGCGTTTGCATTTAATCTCTTAATCTGCAGTTATATAAGATGCAAATGAATGTAACTGAAAGGCGTAGAAGCTTAATCGCCTTTGAAGTAGTTATCTCTGAATATTCATAATTAAGTAAATATAGCTATCGATCCTTTAAACGCAATACTTAAAATAAATTTTCGTTAGATAACACCACTACAAAGCTACTACAGCGTAGTTTATAAAATTTCATTAACGTTAGTGTATTCACGCGATCAAATGTTAAATGAATATTCATATCTAATTTTTATCCCCGAAAACCATTATTCTACCGTTTCTAAAAGAAAATAAAAAATTGAAGAAAAAACTGGTAGATCAAAATTACATACGTGAGATTCTTGAAAATCGTTAAAGCGAGTAGCTCCAGTTCCCGCACGTGAAGGTCTCAGGAAAAAAATTGGCCTGATCCGCGGCTGCGGCGCGGCATGCGCTAATTAACATGTTGCACGATTCGCGTTGGCTTCACGCTCGAGCCATAGCCGTGCAGTACGTATCTGGGACTTTCACCGCCCCAGTCGCCTGCGCGCGTACGAACTGCTGAGCCCGAGTTTACGCGGCCCCGGACTCCGTGTTGATTTAGTCGCTGCTGTAAGCCTGGAGAATCGCGACTGTGCAGCGTTCCTAAATTCCGAAAATGGCTCGCGCGTCCTGTCCTTTTTTTTTAAAGGCAATGCGGCTCCGTGCTTTTAACCAAATTCGCGGAGACATTCTCCGGGTTTCCCGCCGGCTCGAGTATTTACACTGAACGATAAATGCTTGCTTTGGATATTGCGGCTGCAAGGATGTTTATGATTTTTTCAGTTTGTCGTTCCGTAAAATTTGGCCCATTTTTCGCGTGAGCGGGAACATCGCGATAAATTTTTGCCGGCTGCGGGGGAGCTTTATCTCGCGCTTTAGTGTTATGGAAATCGTGCTGACGTTACCTCGCGCCTTTTTTTACGGCGCAATTAAAGTAAGACCATAGTTTCTTTTTACCGCGGAATGAAAAACGCGTGGTCGTTGCCTATCCTCCCCGTGTAAGAGATTAGTTCATCTGGAGGAATTCATAAGGGTTAAATATGGAAACTATTTGCAGCACTACTTTACTAGCCATTGATCAAACATTGATTCAGACTTATGCTTTCCACAGAAAAGTAAAGAATTCGTGGAAATGATTAATCTGAATTGTAGATGTAGATCATTCAAATGAACTTATTATTCTAATCTGTACATTTTGAGAAAATAATTATCTTACAAGGAGATGGTAAGGATTAGTCCAAGATAATGAATACCTGTCTCGCGATTTTATTGAATGAATCGTCTAACGGAAATATGCATTTACGGTAATGTTAAATTAATACTGGTAATTTAATCGTTGCGTAAGCACACATGAAAAATGAAAATAAAGTACAATATAAAAGTTATAATTTGAGTCTGATAGGATTAAAATGTCTTTATTGGTTCGAAAGTTAAGTAAAGAAATTTTATATAAAATAACATGTCAAATTTCTTTAATGATTTTTAATGAATTTTCAATTATCCATAACTTTTGAATCCTGATTATCTCCTTGTTAGTATCCAGTTAGGATCCAAATATTTGTTGAATTTTTTAGTGCTTGTTCAGGAACTATAGCAGAGTCTGGCTATAGTTTGCCACTAACTACTTATTTCCAACCTGCATCGATGTTAAATTTTTGTTTCCCTATGCATATTTTAAAAGTAAGAGCACTGTGCTCCACCACACGTGTCACATAAACACTCTGCTCGAAAATGAGATAGCGGTGAAACAGAGAAAAGGCGGGCGTGGGGGTAAAGCAAGTCATCACCGGAGGGGCGATCTCGATGAATGAAAAGCGGTCTAGTCTTATCAGAAGCAACGCCTCGCTATTTCCAGCGCGTACCTAGGGATCGCACACTCGCCAACTAAGAGCTGCTGAATAAAGACGTGAATTATACACTGCAATGGCTTTCACTCGGCCTCTCCCTCGCACTCTCGTTTCATTTACCTGCGCCGTACTTCTCTCTTTTTTAACATTTTTCGCGAGTACTTGCGGAATAAGCTGCAACTCGGGAACTATTTTCTATTCATCGGTTTATTTATTATTTTCGTTGTTCCTAATGTAAATATTTGCCTATGTCACACTGTTCTCGTGCTTTTTTTTGGATGCACAACATTTTAGGGGAATGCAGTATGGTTTACAAGGGTGAGCGATGTATTGCTTAATTGATGAATATTTGTGTTACTCATTCATCTGCTTATTTGTATCGAAATATAAAGATTCTCGAATAACATATTTATAGAGAGTCTTTAATATTATGTGAACTCCTTTTCGATATCTTGAAAATATTTATGAAGTTGGTATTATTCAAGATCTTGAGTTACAAATATAATTTGAAACTTTAAAGTAAAGTCCTGTGAATTTAATAATGAGGAATATGAATGAACTTGTCTGCTTCTGTTAAATTAATTTGTTTCTTTTTCGTAGGTGTGTAATTTTAGATAAAATAATATTGATTTAGTAGAATGTGTAAGAATATTCTTGTCTGTCGAAAAAAGGTATTTTTAAAATATAAGACAAAAATAAACTCGTCCCAAAAATTCATTAATAAAATTAATCGTCATACATTTGTAAATAACAGCTTCACATGGTTTTGGCGTGCCCTACGATCGTCTCTTGTAACGGTAGGGTGCAGGGAGAGTATTCTATATAGGGGTACCTTAGCTTTGCCTGGGGATTCGCCCCTCTCTGCCAATTCGGTATCGGCGGAGAGGAAGGGAGGTCGTTGCCGTCTGTCCATCTACTCGTTCACCACTACGACCCGAACGAGATCCCAGTGTCTGAGACGCGTGTACCAGTGTAGCCTTGGGGTACACTATGGAAGAGAAAAATGTTTTAAGGCAGGCGCAATCATAAGGGACGCGGGAGAAGGAGAAAATGAAGGAATGAAAAAGACGTATAATGGAAGAGAAATGCTGGTGCAGACTGATTTTTTATCGTCTGCTTATCGGCTGGCGTTTGTTGGACGCTGAACGAAAGGGCCGAACTGGATGGTTTTATAGAAACGTTAGAATTTCATTGTCACATTCGCGATACTATGTTTTAACGGCTTCTGAAAATCAAGACACGTATGAAATTTCGTCATCTTTATATAGGACTATAAATACATGTGTTGAAAAAAAAATGTTTTATTGCAAGCTGCTGATATTTCCAGCAAGAATAAAATATTGAGGTAGAGTTATAAAAAATGTTACTACTTTATTTACATTTGGGCTGTAGTTATTGATCTTGTAAAAAATCTTACTTTAAAATAAAAACATGGATCGAATAAATCATTCTAATGTTTTCTTGGGAACGTTTTCGGTATTAATGTTGTAATACGTAGTTCCAATTAAATATAGTATAGTCCCTTCAAATTTGTTAGTATACCGATTATTTAAATTTGATTTAATGAGACGAGGAAAAAGATAAAGCAGCATTTTTTCGGTATGTAAATTAGCATTGATCCTGCTTCGAAAAAGAGAATTTAAATTCAAATATATTCAGACATAGTGACTTCTGTCAGTATTGATAGTACGAGTATCTTTTCCGATGCCTTTTTGATGCTTCATAAATATTTTGATATCCCCAAAGTATCGACTTGATTTACCTTCCAGGGAATACATGACTTTATTTATTTTCCAAGCAAGTTCCTTCTTAAAAAATCTTGAAATATTCACAGGACCGACATATTTTGCAGCCTCAAAATTCAACAATGAAACAAATCTCAAAGTTCAACGTATTCTTTTTCAAATAAAAATTTACTGTAAAATTTAAACTCGAGCGATACCGTTGAGACAGATGTTAAGACGATGCGCTATCCCAGCAGAAAAAAAGTCGTAAAAGAACTCGTCTTGCGCGCGCTAATAAGGTTGGTCACGTTTCTTCTCGTCTTCGAGGACGCGTTCTCCTTACTTTCTCACTTTTCGCGCGACTCAATTAAATTCCTGTCTGTTCGATACAGTCGAGAAGTTTTCTAAAACTTTGGTAATTTTCTCTCGCTCTGCTCAAAATATTGGAAAGATGCATCCTTCTCGACACCGGCATTTTCTAGTCACGTACTTCGTGGCAGTGCGTTGCGGCAAATCTATCCTAAACGAGATTATAAGTGGCGGTAAATCGAGCTTCCATTTTAAAAAAGATCGAACTTGCAGATGCGATTCCAGCTGCATACGTTGGTGTAATAATCTCAATTCATAAATTTATAAAGTTAAAAAAGGCTAATATTTTTGAAAGGTGGGTCTGACCGTACTGGGGTGTTTCTACTTATCAAATCGAAACGTAACTGTTACATTGAGAAAAAAATTTAGTTTTCTGTTGACGCTTTTTTCCTATTGGAATTGGACGTGCAGTAATTGGCTTTTATTATTTATTTATATTATTGTTTATTTGATAGGAACCTCTAAAGAATCTCTGCGCTCAAATCGAAATTTAACTCAAATAGAAATTTAAAAAAAAGAAGTAAACAATTTTTTTGAGGAAGATAACTGCCAATCTATTGGTTGCGGTTTTTTATTTGTACGTTGCCAAATATGTCAGACTTTCTTTTGTCGTATAACTAGTGCCGCTCAACGGTCAATAATTACCTGTATTTCGACATAGTCTAATAAAGGAAAAACGTGCTTATGCGACAAATTCAAACCGATATTTCTACGCGTGGAAAACAGGCTTTCCAGTTTGAAAAGTTAATAGTAAGTCTTCTCTGCTCGTAATCCAAATTCAGACACAAACAACATCCCAGATCAATAGAATTTCTCATTTGTTTGAGAAGACAATAAAAAGTTGCATTGCGAGGAAATAAATTTTTAAAGTTTATCGGTGTTTAATGGCCAGGGGAACTTTTCAAACCGCTCGATTGAATTCGAAGTTCAAGCAAGTTTCCTAATCACACACGAACTCTGAAGAGCGCAGCGCGAGGAACTTGGCTACTAAGGTGCGACTGTACAGGCGTCACACTTTAGTGATCGAAGAATAACTCGCTTATACGACAAGCGGGAAAATTCATCGCTTATTACTACTTATTATTTCGTCAATAAGTAGCCAGCTCAGATCATCGGAGGAAGGGAAGACAAATTTCTCCAGGATTTAAAAAATAATCAGCTCGATATTAATTTAAATTGCTTCGGTTGTTATCAATGTTATCTGAATAGTGTATTTTACTAATTAAATTATTTAAAACGTGTTTTATTAATTTTTATCACTTTCTGTTGAAGTTCTGCTAGAAAAAAATCACATAAATGTAACAGCAGTCAACAGACGGCTAAATTTTCAGGAGAGCTCGGACAGAAAAGACCGAATTTCAAATGAAAATAGTAATTCAAGATTTTTCTTGAGAAATGTAAAAATAATAAATATGTATTTTAGCAACAAATGCGGACGAATAAATTGCTCATGTTCTCGAAACTGCCGCGCGCAAATCGCTACCCAAAAACAGCGCATCTAGCGTCAGTTGGGCAAAACCATTTTCAGTTGCGCGCACCGACTACCGAATGGCTCGGAAACGGATCGCCGAACCGCACAATCGTGCGGAAGCACCATGGAAAACAAGACGCCCGATGGTTAATTCAATTTCGAATCTAACTCCATCTCGCTCTTCCCTCACCCTCCCCTGGAGCGACGAAGCCAGGCAAAAATTCTCCGCGTTTTTTCATCGTTCGAGAGAAATCCACGAGCTCGTCGGCCAATCACGAGGGATAATGCAAATTCGAATTCGACCCGCACCACCATTGTGTAATCCTCGAGACTTTTTCGCGGCCCCTTTCACCGTCGCCAGGGGGTATTTTTCATCGCCCTCGGGGATTTATGACGCGACTCGGGGAATCGACGCGTGCGCCACTCTTTGTCGATGATGACAATAGATGGGATTTTCGCTGGTGATCCCCGGCAAAAAATTGATTCCTCCACACGTGAATAAGTCTGGGACAGTTGAGATTGCGGTGCTGTAATGCCGCCCCGATTAAATCTGCACTTAATCAAGTGTCATCCAATAGACTTTCGATCCCAATTTCATTCACAATAATAATATATTATATACATGGATAGTGTGTGAAACCGAGAGGTCAAAAAATAGACTATCTTATAACTTTGTAAAAATGTTCTTTTCGATATTTAGAACTACCCTGAATTTTTTCAGATTTTTAAATTATTTTATACTCATTAGCTCAATAGCCCAATAATCCAATAACCCAAGTAAGGGTAAGTACCTCTCGATGCGTAATTTCTCTTCTTTGGACTTACTCTAGTCCCTCCCTTAGTCGGCAAGTCTGAAACCCTGCGCTTGTTCGCGCACTGGTCTTCAAAGGTCCAGGGAATCCGCGAAACGTCTAATCGGGGCTAAATCTTTTTTTCGACACGCCGTGCGCAAAGATACTACTTTGCGCACGCTCGCTCAAAATCAGCTGCGCAAAATCGTACCTTGCACACGTTGTGTCGAAAAATACGGTTCGATACTTGAGCGAGGAAGTGATTTTAAACTCGCTTCGCTCGTGCATAAACGTCACACGAGGTTAAAAACCACTTTCTCGCACATGTATCGAAATGTACTATTATCGAAAGAGGAAATTACGAACCGGAAGGCTAGTGCATTTAAAAAGATCAATAATGCCCATAAAATGCATAAATAATATTAATAATAATTATAATAATTATACAATACGGAATATTTATACGATAAAAGAAAAACAAATAATTTTTGAATTTTATTTAAATTACATTTCAATCATTAGCCAAGTTAGAGACTACCCACCCTCCCTTGTTTCACATTGTGCATTTCATACTGCATGTAGGGCAGGTAGAGAAACACGCACGCGTTGTATTTACTCTCCTGGGAGAAAATGGGCCATTTCCTCACAGTTTAACTACAATGCTTGAAATGATCAACTTCCCATTTGACTTTGCATGCGAGTAGCAGAAGCTATTTGAGGCACGCGTTGAAAAAATAGAGAAAGATTAGGTTCGTACTCCTTAATTCATTCGTAGGGACTGAAGTCGCTTCATCGATCAAGCGCTTAAAACAATTGAACAGTTGGAAAATTGTTTTCTGTCGTGGAAATCTGGTCTGACTGTAAAGTCTTCGAAAATCCCTGCCGCGCTGATTCATTCTTCATTGTTGAAGCAAGGCCCTTGCAGACTCCGATGCGCCCCGACAATAAGTCCGACGAGACTGAAAACATCTCCGCCGAAGGAACGCCGCAATTCCCGCGCTAAGTGAGAGAAAAAAGCGAGCTCGCTCCGTTTTTCCCGGGCGACGCTCATTTTTCTGGGAAAGCGGAGTTGTCACGGGAACCGCGTGCCTTTCCGAAGTGAAAACATTCTCCGTGCTTCGGCGATCGAAGTCGATTGTGTATCGGAATTCTGCTCTTTTTTTCTCCGCTTGTACGAGAATCTAATTAACGATTTTACGGGGCGGCTACGACTTTTCCAACAGCCGCGCAGGGTCAGGAGTGCTGATACTGGTCCTCAGATTGATGATGCGGGAGAAAAGGCACGAAAGGAGAGCGACGTTAAACGGCGATAAAGAAGCTGTCATTTCTTCCTTCTGCTCGTTTGCGCGGGAGTGAACGTAAAGGGGGATCAAAATACCGAGAAGTTGTTTATTATCTTTTAAATTTTCTGCTGGAATTTCACTGCGGGTGCTGTTCGCCGCGTGCGTTTCATGCACAAAGAAAATTGCTGGGGCTGTCTTGACGTGCATCTGCAATTAGTCAGCGCCCTTAGTATGGCTTTAGCGGCAATTTCGGACGAACATTTACCTGCACATGCACGAGGCACAGTAGCCTTGCAAATTTTCTTGCTGCATGATAGGTATACAGCGGGTATGAAATAGCGCATTTTTTGAATAACACGAATATGAATTTGAAGCGATTGAAAACAGACGCGACATGTAAACAGGTACGTTTGGGAGGGTAAATCGTGTTTTCGTCCACGAATCACTTTCAGTTTATTTGCAGACTAAACGTTTCTTTCGAAACTTTAAACTGGGTCAGCGAAACTCACTTATGAGGAATAAATCAAGCAAATAAGCGATCGACAAGGCGTAACGCTCTTATATGTATTCGAATTTCATTTTAGATAAACAAGATGTTTTTATGTAAAACAGAAATTTAAGATGCGCATTCGAGGTATATTCTGCATCTTCGGTATAACTGAAAGCGTTGCACAACATTTTTCTCAATGTTTAATTATATTAAATACCTCGATAAAGTAGAGTGTTTTAGTGAAATTGCTACCCGTTTCGGTTAAATAAATTTCCTTCGAAACTTTTCAATTACATCAGCTTCGAAACAGTTTTAATTGAATTCTTGACGCAATGCATAGAACTCGAGTAATTTTCTCTGTTTGTATATCGCTCAAAAAAGGGTGCCGTTTTATTGAAAATGCGCCTCTCATTCTATTTGCTGTTTCAGCATTGTTTTTGTCGTACTTTCGCAGTGCATTCATAGGCGAACCTACATTTGCCAACACAACTGATACGCATATTTGTTCTTCAAAAGTAAATATATTGATACATTTTTTACACTCTATTTCTATTGAATTCTAAATTCTAAAAACACTTTCTAAACAGTTTATATAAAAGCGTTAATGTACGAGACTCGCAGCACTTTTTCCAGGTAATAAAGACTTAAAAGTTTATGATGAAGGATTAGAACACGCCGAAGTTGAATTTAATTGACGTGCAGAAAAGACGTGTGATATTTTTCAGTGAAGCAAGTTTCATCTTTTTTCTCGTTTATCGAGCGAATAACTGACAATAAAAACTACAAATTCGATTCTCCAATGTTTTGTTACTGTTTATTTATTTATTTATTTTCAAAAAGTTGTTTTCCAACGCCAAGCTAAAATATTTCAGTCTCCATTGGAGCTAACCACTGTAATACACTATTAAAACAACAATTCCTTGCTTTACTGCAGTTACTAGCAAATCCACGTATTGTTAAGATTGACGATAAAAGAAAAACGGTCTGAAAAGAAAAAACGTCGAGAAAAAAAGTCTTACTGACAACTACCTTCGCGCTCGGGAAAAACCATCGCTGGCCATCCTCATTAATAATACATCGATACACGTCAGCCGACAAGAGCAGAGGAAAAGAAGAAAAGAAAAACGCCATATAAATCGTATGCTCACATCCACGTCAGCGCAGAGCAAAATATAACTCAAAATTATCTCTCGTATAAAAAAAACGCATCACACGTGAAGCAACGACGGCAGCCAACGACGATGGATGCAAAAAAGGTATCGGTATTGTGCTCTAAAAAAGAACTAGACATCCCCTAGAAGTAACATGGACATGTTCACGAGTTCGGTGTTTTCGTATGAATGAATACGTGAGCGAGTGAATGATAACGTGCGTGTTTACATTTTATGGTGCTGTAATTTTGCAAATTTACAAATGATCGATTAACTGATGAACGGTCCAAATTTTTACGAATGCTTATCATCTACAATTAATTCATGGGTTTAAATTTTTCGTGTTCTATATCTTTTGACACAATTTGTTAGGACTTATTACATTTTAAACAAGCAAAATAGAGTTTTTACTGCCAATAAGTGGATTTATGTGACACTGTTATATTAAGTAATAGAGCGATCTTGTTTATAGTTTAGACTCTTATAATAGGATAATGCACAATCGATCTAAAATATAGCGGTTCTAGGAGTATTCACGAGTCACTTGCTTGCAGCATGTTAATTTTAATTATTTGCACCGTTTTCTTGAACTATAACAAAATGATTAAAAAAATCATCTACTCGGTGTGCTTAAAAAAAAATTCGGAATCTTCTTTCTCAGTAATCAGAGGGTGAACTTAACATTCAAGTTGCAATTTTTTCTCAGCTTATGTGTACACACGCTGTACCTTTTAAAATGTTCTTTAGTAAAATTATCGACTTGAGATAAAAGTTATTTAAAATATATGTACACAAAGTTTATTCGAATCCACATATAAGCTGGACGTTACCTCGATGAAGTAAAATGACGATAAAACAATGAAACTGTCAAGAGGAAGAATTTAATAAAGTCTAGGTTGGACTCGCGCGCAAGTGATGTTATTACAGCCCCGTAATCGTGAGTATGATATGTACCATCAGCGTGGCTCAGCGTCTCTGGCTTATTTGTTGTTGTTGTGTGCTGATGTCAGTTTGTTGTTGTGTTCTAAGCATCAAGGAGCATAAAACGTACCTGCCGTTCAGCAGCCATGCCTCCCTCGTACATGTCGACGGCCGTTATCTTGCTACGTGTCTCTGTCTCTTTCCCGTGAGCCGGACCAGCACGCGGGGCTCCCTTACTTTACAAGGTAATCTATATATTCTCTCACTCTCTCACACCTCCTCTAATATATAATCCTTATCTCTCTCCAATATATAATCTCATATATATCCTCTCTTATATATCTATAACAATATACTCTAATAAATTCTCTGCCTCTGTTTTTTTCAATAATAAATCTCTGTACGCGTGTATTTGTCAGTTGTCGAAAAGTCTATCAGCTTATTGTTTCCGTTAACTCGCTTTGTCTACTGCATCGTCGCCACGTGCCTCGTCGCGCCTCTTCTCCTCCCCCGCTCGTTCATGTCGTTCCTTTCTTTCTCGCTTTTTTCTCCAGCTCCGGGGCTTTGAACTCGCCAGCCACACGCACGTGCTCGCCCGAGCTCTTTCGCAGCGAGCGCTACGTCCAGGGCTCGACGTGGACGCTCACCTTCTCGGCCAGAGGGTGGGGAGCGGCGCGCGACGTTAACGCCGACGAGCGACAAAGCCAATGTGATTTGCAGCAGGTACTTAGTGTTCCTCCTCTCCTCCTCGCTCGATCTACCGTAGAAACGTAAATAAAATCGGTGAAACGCGCGAGACTGGCCGCCGATTCGCGAGCGCGTCCCTACGTGCGTTCGGTTAATTGAGCCGCGAAAAAGACGGGGGAAGAAAGAAAGAGAGAGAGAGAGCGGAAGTGCTCCTCCTCGTCGTGTGCGCTGCCCGCCTCGTCGTCCGCGCCTACTAGTGGCGTACGCACGGAGGGTGGCGAGAACGCAAGCCGAGCCGCCGTCACTACCACCACCTCCGGAACCAGCAGCGCCGCTCGGCGAGCGTAGTAAAAGCCTCCGTCCACCTGCACACGTGTACTCTCTCTCCTTCGTAGCCTGCGATTCGCTCCCTTATCCGCACGACTGCTGCTGCTGCTTTCTCTCTTTCGGTTTCGCGCGCCGCCTTCTGCTCGCCGTGGAGGAGCGACTCCCGGAAATTCGAACGTCGACGCGTGTGCCGAGCTGCTCGGGACCGGGAGAGGGGGTGCGCGCGCAGATACGGGCAGCTACGCATTCGCTCACTCCCTGCGGAGGGTACGGAGCGAGCGCCTAGGGAAGACTGGCGACTGGCTGGCTGGCGCGGCCGACTCTCCCGCGTTCTCCCGCCCGAACCTCTGCTCCGTGTACCCCCGTGCAGCGCCACCGCCGCCGCCGCCTGACAATCAATACCCGCTCTCTCTACCCCCAGAGCTCGGCTGGCGAGCTCCCGCGCGCGCGAAATCTCGATATCTCGCCAACCTCCTAAGCGGCCTCTTCAACCAAATTTACTTTTATCTCTCCTTCTCCGGCCGCCCTTCTTTTTTCGCCTACCACCACGTGGAGCCAGCGCTCTGGACTGTTTGGAGAAAGTCGGAGAGGGATTACTTCCGGGGAAGGGGGTGCGGGGGGTGGGGATCGTTTTTGGGCCATCGAGGAGGAGAAAAATTCGTCGAACTGCTGGATGGGGGTGGCTTGAAAATTTCCGGGGGAGGGCTGTGGTATTTTTTGCTTGCGTTTATTTCATCGCGTTAGCGCTGTCCTTTATTAGCGGGCCTGGGAGATATTATGAATGAAGGTTTTCTAGGGCAGCGCTCGTGTGCTGGAGAGCGTGATTTTGGGTGCACGCGCACCAGACCTTCTTTATGAGAGCGACGCTGCTAAAGTGGAAATGGTCTTGCCTGCGGTGCACTTGAGTATCAAAAATATGTAACTGCACTGACAGCTCTGATATATTAAATGCATCCCAACGTTGCGAAGATGGATGTGCAGCGTGTGCAAAGTGGAAACAACGAGGTATAGTCAGACTCACGCGAGCTACAGTGAATGGCGTTTAGAAGTAGGACATTGGCCCCTCAAAGGTTACGTCCAAATTGTAGAAGCTGATAATTAAGATTTTGACGCCAGTTGGATTGCATAACGGAGAAATAAATCAATAGTCATGTTTTAATCACTTTTAGCTTAAATATCTTTTATTGAATGCTTAATGAAGTTGGCTTGGATAATGAGAGTTTAACATCTTGTCCTATTTTTTTTCCTTCTTTCTTCCATTTTTTCGTAAAGTTTGGTACAAGTTGTAATGTGGGTCAAGAAATTAATTTTTTTTTTTTTTTTGCAATTCCTAACGAATGTACTTTTAATACTTCATTTAAATTTAGTTTCAATTTCTTATTCTTAATTACTTTTTCCTTAACTGAAGAGAAAAATTACTTTTTCATAAGCTCGTGCAACATTATTTTATTTGAAATAGTGTAAAGTTAATTTAAATTTTATTTAGTTAGATAAATCCTCGGTAAATTAAAATCTATTAAAATAAGATAAATTTTTCCTTTTCTTTCGTTAATCAAAGTGGCCGAATAAAGTTTCTAAAATTCTTCAATCAACATTCTTCCTTTCCACGAGCAACTTAATTTCGTTAGTATTTTTTTAAGGCGTTTATTTTTCCTTTTTACTCGTTGCTTCCTGCTTGTTTGCTGCCAAACTCTTAAGCTCTTTTTTTTAGTTTTCCTCTCACTCTCTCAGATCAGACCAGTTTCTCGACGCCTCGTCCCAACTCCTTTTTTCATTGTTCCTTTTCCCCTATGACAAGGAAGGAGAAAGGCCGAAAAAAGAAAGAAAAACGATCCGTAAAAGCTCGTAGAATTCAAGCGACCGAGTCGAACGCGGGCTTCAATTTTTTACTGCTCATTATCTCTTTTTTTTCACATGCCGCTGACTTAGACGGCGATAAGAGAGACGTGTCTCGAAGAAGATTTGAGATTTCTCTGAGTGCTTGTGCATTACTTTTTTCAAGGACTACTTCTTTGACATTGCGAATTAACCCGCAACAAACTTGATAAAAAGCTTGAATGCTCTGAGAAATGAGCAACCGATTCCATATAAATTACAAAGCGAATTGACCTAATCTTCTCGCAGTCAGAAAGTATAATCTTCATTATATTGGCGGACTCAAAGAATAACAAAGAAAAAACAAACGTACGCGCAGAATACGTATTTGACCTTCGAATTTCATGAGACCTATTGTGTCCCCGTATGCGTCTCTGGAGGTTTAACTAAAAATATCGACCAAGAACGAGGAGCAAAAGAAAAGAGATTCTAGTGGAAGACGTCCGAAACTACGGAGAAGTCTAGCATGCAAAATGAGAAGTTGGCGTTTTACCCCAGGGATATCGCACCGTCGCCGCTATACTCCCTTCCTGAAAGCGAAGGGAAATCCTTTTTTCGTTTTTCTATTTCTTCTCCTTCTTGGACTTTTTCCTCTCGACTGCCTTTAGATTCGAATGGGCCGCGCTCCGCATATAATAGCGTTTTTTTGCGAAAAGAACAAATTTTAATCATTAAGTAAAATGCTGCCTGGAGAATTAAGATTCTAACTTTCGAGTGGAAGTTTGGAAAATGCAAAAACGTTAAAAATAACGTCCTTGTGAATATCGATGAATAAAATAAAACTTAATATTGCTCCCATTTATTTAATTTAATTTATTTTATTTTATTTTTTCTATTATCAAAATCAGAAGCATTCCAGATGCAAATCCTTAATTAATTTGCCTTTAAAAAATTTACCTTCAAAAATTATTGATAAAACTAGATCGTTTACTGCTTTGACTAGTTAATAGAATAATCCGGTACAACGTATTTCCTGGATTTTACAATCCGCGCACTATATCGGATTACTCCGATTTTGACAAAGCTTAACGTTTAATGCATTTCTGACGACCACGTATGTGTCTTACTCAAGCAAAACTTGTCATCGCAATATTATCGACATTATCAAATTCCTCTGCACGTAAAATACAAGTGAATCACAATTTTTTTTAATTAAAATTCATTTGAAAAATGAATTTAACTTTAAGCGTGTTTTAAATACGTTAATTAATTATACTTGGTCCTTTTCCATGCTAAAAACCATCGTACGTTTGCCAAGTTGCAGGCTCACGAACATTTTTTCGACCATGAATGCTGTAGCCCCAAGGATTGAAGAATTTTAGAACGAATTTCACAGGGAAATTACTAAAAATTACGAGCAAGAAGTAATTACGCAGCAATCCCCCGGTTTTATAATGCCCTTTATAAAGTTGTGAATTTTTTCTGATTTTAATCTGGGTTATCCAAGTGCCCTTGAATAGAATTGCATTGTTTGTGGACTTTTGTAATCTTACTTTTTGACACGCTTTTTAGAAAAGCTGCCAGAAAGAAAACCCTTACTTTTTAATTTAACCTAATTAAATTGGCCATGCGTTTCAAAAGAGCACATTTAAATCAAAAAGATTTTTAATTACATAATGGCATTCTGAAAGCAAGATCAAGTAGTAGACAATATTAAGCAAAAATTTTGGGGAATACACGACATATATGAATAATTTACGAAATGAAAATTTTGTATTTAAAGTGGACCTTGATGGAGAAAATTAGCAGGAACATTACATAATCGTACTTGACTCATGCACGGTCGTGCCCTTTTGCATCTTAAAGATTTTAAACTTTTATATAACACAAGTGCGTAAAGCGCCTACTTAACGCACGCACGCCCTCGTATTATAAAATACTGTCCAATACACGTTTGGGTACTTTACTGCACTTGTATCGTAATGTACTATTCTACGGGTACTTAAAGTGTTTCGAGTATAGTATTTATTTTGACTGAGAAGTTCTAAGCCCGGCTTTTAATAAAGCATCTGTATTTATATAGCGTTACAAAATTTTGGAAATGTAATATTTTCTGTTTAAAATCTACAAAAATTTCAAGTTCAAATTGAATTCTATTTTATAAATCTACTATTAAATAATTACTGAAGTTTTTTGTGATATTTTATAATTATTTTTTATTAGCTTTTTTAGATAAATATGTCATTCCTGTATAATTAAACTTTATAGGAGGAGCAAAAAATTTCCTAACGAGAAGTTAAGACGTCTACATTGAGCAACTCCTAAGATATACCTATAATTTTAAGTTTCCTGAAGTAATTATTCGATTAAAAAGTAATGGAATATTCATTGAATATCACAAACTGCATCAGAGAGAACATTTAAAATTTATACGAAATAAATAAAATTTGCATGAAAATTTATATTCGGTGTAGAGTAGAATATTCAAGACGATTAATAATTTTCTGCCAAGTTTATTTTATGACAAAATATTTATAATTTTTTTTTTAATTTATCGAATTTACTTTGCAATTAATTTTGAGTTCCTTTACGTTTAATTTTTTTTAAAACAAATAAAAAATTACGAAGGAGGATTACTGAAATTGACAATCTATTCAGATTTAAAAATTAAAAAAAAAAAAACATTTTCCTCAAAAAAGATTTTTTTAAACATTTTTGAAAATACTACTTTACCATAAGTCTAACCAGAAGGACGCAGATGTGAAAGCTTTATCTGTACAGAAATTTAGAGAGTGAGAGAGAGAGAGAGAGAGAGAGAGAGAGAGAGAGAAGCCGAAAAAAAATGTGAAAAATCTCTGAAGGATGGCTCGAAGGTAGCTTTAGTTTTCCAAAGAATATTTGCGCCTCTCGAGCCCAAACTCCTTATATTACACTTGTCCGCACTCGTGCGGAAGTTTGCCGGGCGTGCCTCCACACGCGGCTGAGACGCCCGTGTGTGGTAAAGTTTAACGCCGTTGGTGAAGAGACAAAGATTCGGAGTGAAAAGATTCGCCGTGAAGAGGAAGGGCATTCACAGTATGACGGAATAGAACAAAAATTGTCCTGGTCGAAAATAAAGAATATTTTATAGTTCTTAAAAATTAGCTAACGTTATTAGCTACTTATATAGCTACAAGGTATCTAATATCCTTTAAAAATGCATTTAAAGTAAGAATAGTACATTATGCACCTAGGCCGGGAAAATAAAGAATGTCTCAGAGCGCATGTAAATTATCGTCCGAGGCGAAGCCGAAGGTGATAAACATATGATCGGAGGCATTCTTTGTTTCCTGCCGAGGTGCATATACTATTTGTGTGCCCTCAGGACGCAAAATGAATACCTTGTTTTCCTCAGTACGTGGCGCAAAAATTCATTTTCGCCATTCTAACCTCAAAATCGCGTGTTCAACTTGATTTTGCGGCTCTCATGGCGAAAAAACAGTATGCGAAACTAGGGCGTAAGCGAATTTTTGCCTCCCTCGACTTTTCGACCTCGCTTCGCTCGGCCGAAAAACGTCTCGGGAGGCAAATAATCCGCTTCCGCCCCCGTTGCATAATGTACTATTTGCGGCCTGAGGACAAAAAAGAATAGGAAACATGCATGATTTTAAAATCGTTGTGAATCGGTAGTGTATGGTACGATAAACATTTTTACTTAACAGGTGTTTTTTATTTAATCTATTTCATTTGTTTTAAATAATTTTATCCAAGTCATTTTTGGAAGTTGATTCAAATTAATGTCACGTGATCATGACGTCATAATGCATGCATCCTAGGTGGTAGTTCACTTTACTACACTAATGTAAAGATTAACTTTATCAAAACAAACATACTTGCTCTGTTGCTCGGTAAAGTAGGTTTATTTCACGGTCGTCAAGTAGTGGTATTCTTATGTCACATTAGATTTTAATCCAATACATAATAGAATTCCATTTTAGATTCATGCCTTCGATCTGACGTCGTTAGTCACGTGATGAGAATTTAAACGGTTTTCAAATTTTTGAGCATTTTAAATAACTTATTTTAAAGAATGTCGTTGATAAAAAATCAAAAATCAACGTAATATCGATTTGTTTTAAAGCCAACTATCGACTGAAAGTTAATCGCACAGAAATGGGAACGTAAGCCCACTAACGACTATTGATGATATGCCATTATTAATTTAAAGTTCAAATTTAAAAAATATTTTTAAATTTAATATGACTTGTGATAAACTCATTATGTATAGATTCAAATAAATAAAAAGACGTATGCCTGATACATGAGTAATTCTCTGGTACTTTTAACTTTTGCGTACTACGTTTTGTCGTTACAAACGATTCAAAGCTCTATAATGCAAGTCCATCTTATAGAATAAACTCGTACACTGAGATGAAATGTCCATACTCTAAAAATAATAGGCGAAATATCGGTTTTGCTATCTCGTATCTCGACCTCGAATTTTGAACTCGATATTGATTTTCGAAAAAAAATTGAATGTCGAGAGAGAAAAAGATTGTCATCATAATTAAAGCATAAAAAATTCCTACTATATAATATGAGGAGCGCGTAGCGCGCTCAAACTAGTTTTAGTAAAAATTACTGAACTGTTTAGGCAAGTTGTCACAAACTGACATTTCGAGAAAAATTACTAAACTTTTCAGTAAAATTTGCCATAATACAGTCAAAATTACGATACTGTTTAGCAAAATTTACTATATTTTTATTATACCTATCAGTGGCGTTTTACGTATAACATAGAAAAGCAAAGCCTACCAACACAGGCCAGAATATAGCACATCTGAGTTCTGACAGATAATGCTTATTCTTTTTAATGATAGAGGGCGCACAGTACAGTTCTTCTTTATCATCAATGATTGGAACACATAAAGGCTCAGTTGGTTAAGGCTTCGGTCTTAGTCTTTCGATATATATTGTTGCCCAAGTCAAAGAATGTACCCGACTGGTGCGGTTTTTTCGCAGAAATGCGAGAACCGTATACGTTTGGATTTCTTATCTGAGTTGTGCTGTGTGTGTATCTAATTCCTGACTTGTGACTTATTTATGAAAATATATATAAACTTGTATAACATGAAAGCCGGAATAAAAATAAATTACCATACAATTATCAACGATTCTTTACATATGCAATCTAACTTTTGAATTCTTCGACATTTATTTGCAACCTATCTATAATATTGTGTACTGTAATATCTTGATATAAAATTGAGATTGTTATTAGCTGACAAGATTGAGAATAAGTGACGTAATGCAAGACAATTATTATCTGAGTCGCAGTTGCAGCTAAGCCTTCAGCCGTGTCAGTATATTACTTCTTAAACGAACATATTTTTTATAAAAGTTATATGCAATTTAAAATATTACGAACAAGGAATTCATTTCACTTAAAGTGTAATAATTTATTTACCTAATTATTGACGCTGCATAAATAGACCAAGTAAGTAACTGAGGTGACAAAAACATATTATTTTTTATCAATTTTTTTTAATATACTTTTTTTTTTATCTATGTTAATGAATATTGTGCGCAGGTATTTTCATTTTTTTTTTAATTTAAAGAACTTTATTCACTTTCAATTCACGTATTATTAACCTTCAACGAGTTGCAATGATTTTCGTAATGTTTGCAAACATGGATGTATGATTTATTCAGTCAGCGATTATTCAATTAGAAGTCAAGAGTAGTTAATGCACAGTCATGATGAAAATCTTTATTGTGCATGCAAAATTACATATCTAAAATCGTATATTTTGTTCAGTTTTTTGATGAAATTTTTGAAAAATTTGATAAAATACCACTTGTTATTTTTAATGTGTAATTTTTAAACAGTAACAACGTTTAATATTTAAAATGTCAATTGGCAACAGATACTTCATCAATCATTGCATCGCATTTACGCACAGTCGCAGTTCTTGTCATCCCGATGTGTAAACGAGTATTGGCCTTGTCGTAATTATATTTGTGCTAAATTGAATAGTCTTGCACGCAACAACGAAAAGTAAGTGTGATTAGTAGCTTAGGGCATTATTTAATTTAATATTACTCAATATCTCAAATTTTATTTCAGATTTCCTCTATTGCAAATAATTTACAGCAAAATATTTGATACTTTCAAATAAAAAGCATCGAAAAAAGACCACAGGCTAGCAACAATGATACCCTTAACAACAGTAATCACATACGCCTTGGTGGCTGGTATTGTATACTTAATATACATTGTCTATTATCAGTATTCTTATTGGAAACGTCGTAAGATGCTGCACCTGAACTTGATACCTATATTCGGCCATAATGCACCCCTTGTTTTACAAACTGCTTCTTTCGCAATACACTCGGCAAATCTCTATAAAAAATTCCCCGAAGCTCGCTATTTTGGTATGTTCGACTTTAAGAGACCCACAGTAATTCTGAGAGATCCCGAACTCATTCGCGAGGTGTGCGTGAAGAGCTTTGATGATTTTGTCGATCATGACGCTTTTCTCACCGAGGAGATGGACCCGATTATTGGACGAAATCTGTTCTCGCTTCGAGGTCAGCGATGGAAGGAGGTCAGAAATACAGTAACCCCGAGTTTCACCGCTGCTAGGATGAAGGTACTGTTCGAACTTTTGGCCGAGTGCTCACGGACTTTTGTGCAGTACTTCGTTGATAATCCTGAAGTAAGTTCGACAAACCGCTTACGTTAAATTTAAGCACATATTTATTGAAAAAAGTCTTATTTTTTAAGGTGGCAAAAAGCTTCGAGGCAAGGGATGCATTTAAAAGGTACGCAAGCGATATCATAGCGACTGTAGCTTATGGAATTAAAGTCGATTCGATGAAGAATGAAAACAATGAATTTTATTTGCACTCTAAAAAATCTACAACGTTTAACGCTTTGTTCGTGTTGAAATTTCATCTCCTGCGGAACTACTCACGATTGATGCGCTTAGCAGGTTTCAGGTTTTTACCGAAAGCGTCGGATGAATTTTTTAAAAAATTGATTGCTGAGACCGTGCGAACGCGGAAAGAGAAAGGAATCATTAGACAAGATATGATTCACCTGATGATGCAAGCAATGGACAAAGAAAATGGAATTTCGGTTACGGTAGACGACATTGTTGCTCAAGCTTTCTTCTTTTTCCTCGCTGGCTTCGATTCAATGTCTAGTTTCATGTGCTGCATGGCTCAGGAATTAGCGGCTAATCTGGATATCCAAGCGAAACTTCAGAAGGAAGTTGACGAGCGGTACGAGATTGATGGCGACATCAGTTATGAATCTTTAGGTAAGATGAAGTACTTAGACATGGTAACGAACGAAACACTAAGGAAGTACCCAAACGTATCGATGACTAATAGGGTTTGCGTTAAAGACCACTTACTCCCACCACCTATGGAAGGTTATCCAGAGTATCTTATGGAAAAAAATACAGTAATAACTATTCCTATCGTGGGACTTCATCACGACCCTAAATACTTTCCTGATCCAGACAAATTTAATCCAGAAAGATTCAGCGAGGAGAACAAGAACAAAATTAATACTTACACTTATCTACCGTTTGGACATGGACCACGACAATGCATTGGTAATCGTTTTGCCCTAATGGAAGCCAAGATTGTGATGGTTAATGTGTTAAGAAAATTTACTATCAAATTTACGGAAAAGTCTAAACACCCAATTGTATTCGCTAAAAGATCATTTATTATGGATGCTGAAGGTGGATTTTGGTTAAGTTTTGAAGACAGAAAAAAATCTAATTAGATTAAAACAATTATTTTTATTTGTTGTATAATTTAAGAAGCGTAGTTCTATGTATTAATATTTTATTAAGAATACTGTAAAAAGGAAAGTATCATTTATTTTTATACTGCAAAAATACTCTTCATGGATATTTGTGTTCTAACTTTTGTATAATTTACATGCTAATGAAATGATAATAAAGTTCAAAATTGATAAATTTTAATTTCATATGCAAATTAGAAATTAGGCAAATTTTACATACATTATACAAAATTAAAACCAAGGACCTATAAAACTATCATTCTGTAAACAGCCTTTTGAATACTACATTTAATAATTAAAACACTGCAAAAATGAAACGACGATTGCGATATTATTTCAAACTAAAGTATAAATGTTTTTCTAATTTCTCTTATATTAGAATTATAATTTACAGAAAAATTTTCCCAACATTGCACCAGTACTGTTTAGTTCTTGTATTCCATTACATTACATTGTACGAAGAAAAGAAGCACACTACACACAAAAAAAGAATTTTCTTGTTTTTCAACGTGGGCGCCACTGCAGAAAAATATATAAGTCTGCGAAAAAGTATAAAATCTAAATACCTCCTTGCATATCTATATATATACGGTTAAAAAAAGTAAAGCGAAAGAAAGGGAACAAACACTGAGCGAAACGAGCAGCCATCTCAAGTCCAGTGAAATAAAGAGGAGTAAACGAAAGAAATGCAGGTCTGGCTGAACCGCTGAACGAGCGCAACTGTCTTTTTTTCAGGCGTCATTAACGTCGAACTTACTAAAAAAAAATTTTATTTTTAATAAAAGTCCAGGTCTATTTTTTAAAAATAAAAACTTTCAGATAATTTGTACGTGGAAATAAGATTCTCAAGGTAAACCTTTGTGAGCAATTGTGGTACTGTATGTCGACCTGCTTGTTTACACAATGCTAGAAAATGCATACATATGAAGTTACGGGAGAGCGTGTTATCATCAGACTAAGAGAGCTTGCGGCGGACATACACCACATTGGCATTTATCATTGACGAGAGACTACGTATGAAATCCATAGTGAATGGTCTACTCGGATAGGCATATCTTGCAGATTATGTACTTATGTCGTTTTACGCGTATTATCATTGACTCACACGGCTACCGATTTATCATTTATTTTTCTTTAAATATCTTACATATAATACCAAATTTTATAGAAAAGAAAGTAAAGAATGCTGAAATTTTTGAGTTAAAATTAGTAATGATCAATTGCAACATATTTAATTAAAAAATCGTTCATTAAAAATTTTCTAAATTTAAATGCAATTTTAATCCCACATCGAAACCAAATGAAATACTTTACTGTAGCATCTGTTTTAATTTATACTTATTGCATGCATCGGATAAGTGGAAAGAGTCGAAAACAGAGAGATATTGGTTTTCCAGTTAGATACCTCTAGTGCATTATTACTTTTTTTTTGTTTATTTATATGAAATCGAAGAGAATTAATTTTATAATGAAATGGTTTTAGCTAAATAACATAGATTTACGAACAATTGATAATAAGATATTCACTTTATAATTCGCTTTGTATTAAAATTTTAAGCAGTTTTTCGTCGCTCTCTAAAATATACGCATTCGCCTGTACCTTAGACTCGTCGCACAATCTGTCGCTTCGCATCCTTGCGTAATGTATTCCTTAATATAGACAAATATCTGGTTTCATACACGGTCTGTCTCATCGTAAATTCCATCTGAGAAAATGCAAGCTTGTATAAGCAAGCGCTGCGTCGAATTATCGATTTCTATTTATAGTCAAACCGTGTAGTAGAAACACCCGCCGGTGATCATATAAATTAGTGAAAGTAAACTCCATCTAAAAGTATTAATTAAAACAATACTAAATTGATCGCATCCGAGGAGCAGCAGTTGATCCCCATGATAGAAATATAACGATGGAAGTAGATATCTCGCTTGCGCCGTCAACTTAGCCCAAGTTATTTTACGGGCGAGTTAATAGAGAATTTCCGATATGTGACCCCTCGAAGAAGCGGCCACGGCGTGGTGGGGACGAAATAAAGCTGCCGAGTTTGGCTTTGGAAACTCACATAAACTCATGGAAAAGAGCCCAGGGGCGTTCTCGATGCGTTTCCTATTGGAGATCGGAAAATCGGGCTCATCCACGTAACCCGACGGGACGAGATGGAGAGACACCCGCGGTGTAATTTTCGCGACAAATCCGCCGCTTTACGGAGCGCGGAATCCGTAAAGATTCGCCGTACGTGAACGGAATTTTCGCAATTAGACTCCCGCTGCGCACAAACAACGAGATTGCGGATTTTCCACGTGGACGTGGCTCGGAGCACATTAATTATCGGTCCCCAGGTAGACTTCATATAATCGTTTTCAAGTGATCCAGAGGTGCTTTAACGAGGTTAATTAAGAAGACCGCTTAGCGCTGTCACTTGCAACATGTAACTTTTACTGCCCTATATTAATAAATTGTTTTGCACTAATAGTAAATTATATACTTAAAAACTTTTATTTTTATTTTTATTTTAATTTTAATTTAAATGGTAAAAATAATATTTTAATACAAGTATTTTATTTTAGAGAAATAAGGAACAGGGATTCTCTAATTTTATCATTCCGTATAGCTGAAAGTAAATTTCAAGTAATTTGTACAATTAGCCGAAGCTTCCAGCAAATCTCTAATTTTCACAAAGTATAAAGCGTTGCTAAAACGTCAGAGATGTTAAACCTAGGAAATTTCGTAAAAGGATGTTGATGCTTCTAGTTTAATGCCTCTGATTTTTCAGAGCATTAATATGCGGACTTTGAAGAGACTATCAAGATGACCTTTGCCGATCCACGCCTATAAGTACGCGAAATAGCTTTTATAATGAAATTTAATTGAGGAAAATCGGATATGCTCGTCAATCAATCATCAGTCAAGCCTAAAAATGAGATGCCTCGGTGCACTCAGGGGAATAAGCCTACAATACCCAGGTGTGATGCGAGATAAGCATTATAGGAGTTTTATGTATTTTTTATCTTATATCGGAGAATTACGTTTGTCATTTTTAATCTTGCACGTGAAGGTCTAATTATTAGTTTCAAATTTAATAAGAGATTTCAGAATTAAATTAATGTATAGCTATTCAGGCAAATTAACAGGGTTAAAATTAGAATGTTACCAGTGCTTAGAGATTTTTTTATTAATCCAAGAACTTATAATTATCAAGTTTAATCCATATATTAATTAAAAAAGAAATTTAAAGAATGTAGAGCAACAATTTACTCGAAACTAAAAAATATGCTACAGTTACTCGTAAATATAACCGAGTTGTTTTGATAGTCAAATGCATTTAACAGTTGCACGAAAATGATTACTGATATTGAAACAAAAGTAATACGTATGAATACGCACGCCAAGTGCAATAACCCGAAATTCACGCGTATCATCGAATCTTACGTACTCGCAATAAATAACCGAGCATTCTGCGTAGTCAGCACAGACCCACCTTAGCTTATTCTCCCCTCGTCTCTCGTTTCCCCATTCGAATTTACGAAAGAACAAGTTCTTTCTTTTTAGCACGGTATTCCACTGATAAGCATCTTTTTTCTCGGGCATCATTTTTTGCTTTACCTTCGAGAGGCATCAAAAGGCGCAATTCCGCCGGAAATATAATCAAAATGCCTCGCCTAATTCCGACGCATAGCTCGCAATAAAACTTCATTTTTCAGCGTCGTGATTATAGGCCAGCGCGCTCATCAATCAATTTTTGATCGTTGCCTGCGGAAAGGCGGTAGCGGGGACGAGCGAAAAAGCCAGCGAAAAGAACGGGTGAGAACAAGCGAGGGCGAACATCGATATGTTTCTCTGTTTCCGCGTTTCTGCTCTTCCTATCGATTTCTCACAAAAGAGAGGGACAAGAGGGAGAAAGAGAGGGATAATTGAATGTTTGCTGGATTCAAACTTGACGTGCATGCGGTGCTGCTTCGGAATGTCGATGTTACGAAATCTTGTGTGTACTTCCTAGCCGCATTGGCGTGCACGTTACATTTTACTTGCAAAGTAGCTTCCGAACAATTTAATGAAAATCAAATTACATCAAACAAAACGGAAGGTTTATTGTTCTTTTTAAAATTTTGGAAATTTAAAACAGTCTGACCATGTCTTGCATTATCTACTGAAAATAAAATTCTCTGCCAGGGGTAAGTCGTGATAATATTATTCAAAGTACGTTATTTTTCTCGAAAAATAATAAAATGTTGATAATGATTCGATGATTTAACCACCGATTTAAACTCTGTAAATTTTGCCAGCATTATAGCTTTTCGAGATTATGTCTCGTTGTTTTCTCGACTGCATTAAATATTTTAGTATTAAAAGTTACTGCAAGCATAAAGTTAACAACATCCATAAATTTGCTTTACATTTACTTCCTTAAAAATACGCGATAGATAATTTTTTTAAAATATTATTTATAAATAAGTTCGGTGGTTAAAAGCTCAGAAAAGCTACAGCATTAAAATATCTTTTGCAGCCCAATACCTACGCATTTTAGTTTCATAAAAGGATTTTATTAATTTTTCAGCATTGAATGCAATTCAATTTATTTTCCAGTTTATTTATCTGGGATTTGAAGCAAATGCGCTTCAAATCGAATGGGTTCGAGGCTTCCTCTTTTTCCTTAATGGAAATGTAAATAAATAAAACTCCTTATTCAAATAGTAGTACACTTTTACGTGCCTCTCCTGACAAATAGAGTTTTCTTCTCTCTCTCTCTCTCTTCTTTTTTTTGCATGCATCGCACCTGCATACGGAGGCGCGCAGTCCAACTGGTGCGGTAGGCATTCGTCCAATAAAGTTTTACGGTGCACAGCGCTACAAGTAACCAGGCAACAAGTTACGCTTGGGAAGGTGCAACTTTACGACTTGACGTGCGCTCGCGCCCCGTTATTGGATCTTTCGACGTTATCCTCGCGCCCTCTCTTCCGCTCCCCGTATAAATTGCACGATTATGACGCTGGCAGAACAGCAGCTCCGATTCCACCCCCGTGATCACGTATTTTAATTTCGCAAGCTTTACTCAATTTAAGTGATTTATTGTTTATTAGTCTTAGTTGAACCGACGTATCTAATCTTGCGCTGTCAGTAAAAAAAGAGAAGTGCACAGAATGTATTATAGTTTTTCGTTTGTAAGCAAAGGGAACTTCTTCCGGCGAGGATGATTTATAAAAATTTATTCACAACCGTGAATATTTGATGAATAATTGTGAATTAAAATGTAAATTATTCATGAATTTTTATAGGGGCCGGGCTTGTAATTTTAAATTGAAGTTAAATTCTTTCATCTTTAAGAAGACTATTAAAGCGAAAAATCAAAATGATTAATTAAACACCATACTTCTTATTTCTTGCATCATTGAATCGACAAAAAATACCAGCGAATTTTTTATAAATACGATCATGCATCGACATAACTCGTGTTACGTCTGTACTGAAATTTATAATAATGAACTTGCATGTTTTAAAAATAGCCCGCACATTGTACAATATTATTTTTACCGAAACTTCTTTATTTAAAGATAATAAAAAATGGGAACAGTTTCTAGATTGCGTAAATTCACGGATAGACTTTTCCAGTAAAAATTACGGTTACGACACCCGTAAACGTGGGACAGTTTGCCTGTGTGGAAGAATTTACTGAACTACTCGGTAATTTTTTCGTAATATATTTAATAATAAAAAAAGCATTTGTTTATTCGGAAAAAATTCTAATCTAAAAACCAAACTTCAAATGACAAAAGTCTGTTATGAATTTTCGAAATTCTATATTTTTTTTATGCAGTAATATTTGTTTACATCTTGTGAACATGTGTTTAAAATATTAGATCTTTATCTTGTATAGAAAAAAATTAGGAAGCAATTGTGTAAAATATAATCGCGCCGCGGCATGTGTGATTGATGTTTTTTTTTACATTTTTGTTAATATCTTTTAAAAATGGTGGTTAACATTGAGGCCCTAAAGTGCTAATCGATTCAGAATTAAATTTCCTTTCATTATACCATAATTTTATTAATGTTAAGACCATTTTTAAAAGATATTAACAAAAATGAAAAAAAAAACATCAATCACTCATGCCGCGGCGTGATTCTATTTTACACAATTGCTTCCTAATTTTTTCTATACAAGATTAAGATCTAAAATTTTTAACACATGTTCACAAGACGTAAACAAATAATACTGCATCAAAAAAATATGGAATTTCGAAAATTCATAACAGACTTT
>JAWWEN010002212.1:0-32561 GCA_035582955.1 Sycophila texana | reverse complement strand
TGACCATTGCAGAAGCAGTTCGGATGGATCAGTGATTAATCCATCCGAACTGCTTCTGCAATGGTCATTAATTTTTTTTATTCATAAATAAACAAATGATAAAGGTTTTAATAAAAATTGGTGAAAATCTTACTTGAAATATGTGATGGTTTTTCCATCCGTCACATAAGCACAACAATACACAACAATAGTGTATATCAGGCCTTAATTTCGGCTAGCCTCACTTGGACATCAACCTAATTTCCAACTCGATCAAATGTTACAAAATGAATGTATTGATCAAATCTCTTCCATAAATATATATACATTTTCATTTTTATTTTAATTCTAATTGTTTCCACTTTATGTTGTTCTCTTACCAAATTAAGATATATGACTCGTCACAGATTATGTTAGGGATGTTTTTGAAGATTTGAAAATTTTTTCGACACATCAAAATATAATGAAAGACAAAATAATAAATTATAACTTTATTATTTTTTTAATAATTTTTTGAAATGAAATTAACTTTTTGCCTGCTAGGCGCATAACACAAGACTATAAAATGGATCAAATCTTCGTGGAAATTATCTTTAAACATTCAAAAAATAATAACTTTCAATGGTGGTACATCTATTCTATCACAGTTTTGCATTCCAATTCATCCTAATTAATGCGAATGAGTAATCACAAAGAAGAAAAGAATAATTGTCGGCTTGATAAACTTCGGAATTTCCGCGTGACGAAGTCTCTTGACCTTCAACTTTACTATCTATTCAGAAAGTCTGAAAATTAGAAATATCTTTAAAATGAGCACTACTACTATCACCGAAAATATTGAGTCGTAACTCAAAACGAGTCTACAACAAAACTATTTATATCGGAAAAACTATATTGAGTAGATTTTCTTCTAAGCTACAGATGCATTCTAGAGTATTATAAGATGTGATCGTAAAATTTAAAACTTCCAATTATCTTTACATACTTGCTAGTGGACTATGCAGTTGTAATCACTGATCGCGAATGAAGGAATAGTGGGGGGTTTGCTATATATTCTTCACAAATCCTTATTTCTTGCACGCAATCAGTCGAGTTAGTACATGCAAATCTGTATAATAATTCTATCAGTATGAAAGTGACTTTGGTATTTCTTACCATAGCAGTCTGCTTCATTGCATCAACGCAAGGTAAACTAAATATATACAATAAAATGTAGTAGTACCGTAAACGCATTAATAATAAAAAATATAATTGTCAAAGCCTACTGTGTTTTTAAAAATAAAATTTAAACTTTATTCAGTGAATTATTGTTGATTCTTGAATAGTAAATAAATAAACGTAATTTCATAAAATATTGAGTAGAAATTTAAAAAATTAAGATAAAAATTTAAAATTTCAAAGATTCGTTAATTAACAATGTGTCTAGGTTTCCGTTACAAACGCACTTTGTCACATGAATATTGTCCAAAAAATGTGGACTGCAAAGTTTACGCTAAAAAGGAAGCAGAGAAGTTAGGTCCTTGTAGTTCTCATGAAACCGATGGATATATGATCACATATTTAACGTAAGATTTTCATTAATTTTCATTAATACTTTTGCCAGTTGTTAATTTATTTACTTTATTTCAGATGTGGAAGGGCCTACTGTGGAGAAAACACAAGGAAAGTTCAAGATTTAAACAAACCTTATCCTAAATGCTGTCCCGACTGTGAAGTGATTGATCCATCTAAACCAGCGAGTTATAGTCGCACTCTATAATAAAAGTTTTTTAATTTAACAATTCAAATGAATAAACGTAATTTTAGGTAATAATCCATTTGAATTTCCAATTTTTGACCTTTTTATTTTACTCTCCAATTCAATTATTTTATTTTTCACAACGGGGCAAGTGTATTAAAAAATGTTACTCTTTAATTAGATATTTTATGTTAAACAATAAAATCCAGTTTTAGGGCCCTCTGTGTTGGTCCAAGAAACAATAGCCCTTATACGTGAACCTAATATTAATTTTTTTAACAATGAACTTCCTTCTTAAATCCGAAGGAGTGAGTTCAAGGAGGGAAAAAGTGCGCCGACGGGATGAAAATCGGATTCGCTGAGCGGCGAAGTTTCGGCATTAAATCGGCGCTGAGGGTTTCTCCCGGCAAAGGGAAATTTCGCGTACAGCCAGTGCCGAGCGATCGTTATGCGCGGTGGCGGCGGTGCTCGGCGAGGTAATCACAAAAATTTATGTGCCCGGGAGCGCGAGCATAAATTTTGCGTAATGCTTAAGTTACGGCTGTTTACATTATTTATAATTTTGACCCGCTTCCGAGATTGCCTAATGCGATTCCAAGTGATTTCCGCGAAAATATCGTTTAGTGGAGGGTAATAAAAGTTTCTCTGACGTTACGCTCGCGAGGTAGTGCTCCGAGGACCAAGAAACTTATTTAAAAAGGTAATCCATTTCATGGTATTTACAGTGTGGAAGCCAACATTTTTGTTGTTGAATAGCAAGCATGAATAAGTAGAAATCGTTCTGATTTATAATTTTTTATTGTAGCTACAGAGTGTTTCACTGTAACCAGAAATGAAAAGAAGTAGAGGTCGCTGAGAGCGTATCCAAATCCCCTATTTAATTTGAATGTGGAGAGTATTCTTTACATATACTTATACTTAGTACAAAATTTGCAAATAATTTGTACCTATAGGCACACGTTTATATAAAACGTTAACTTTTTATAAAGAACCTAAATACGACTTCGTATGAGTCAATTTATCTACTTTTTACGCTTTATTTCTAAGCGAAGGGGAGAATAATCTAGGTATTATTTCATCCATCACGCATACGTCACGCCCGTTGTTTAATGCGAATGTAAGGAATAAGAGAAATAAGTGTTTGTCATTACTGCATTTACAGCGGGATTCAGATCTCGCGTGCGAGGCAACGCAGTAAACAGCCGGGGAAAACGTTTAAAATTGCAAATTGTGGCTTTTTTTTCTTGAAAAAGCCGTGCGGCAATGACTTTTATTTCGATTTTATTTTTTAAACTCTCATGCGCGTAATACGGGGGGTCGTTGGATGAAAAATAAAGATTAGAGACCGCTGAAGGGGTGTAATGCGGAGATTTGCGTTATTATGGATCTAAAAAAAGACGCGGGAGGAAGAAGCTTTTACGTAAACATTTATTCCGCCTTTTCAGATGCAAAGTAATTCAGAAAAATTTCAATAACAACCCGATAAAAATGTAGATTGAATTAATTTTCGAAAAATGCGAGATGGGATATTGCCTATTTTTACAGAGAGATTATAAAAACAATGAGGGGTTCAGTTAGATGAAAGCTCATTGTAGAAGTTTTATTAAAGTAAATGTCAGCTTTTTTTATCTTTTAATAGGCTGATGTATTAGAGAGAAAATTTAATTATCTTTCTAACTGCATTTGCGTTTGTACAATACTGTTTCAATTTCAATTCAGAGAATGCCCTGGGAAATTCTGGGAGAAACATTGTTTGAAGAATTTTCAAACAATTTCTTTCCAACATGGGATAAAATGAAATTGAAATCAGATTCCTCTTCAAATGCCTTGTTAACCAAATATCTAGTTTTTCTTTATAAATCATAATGTGATTAGCTATCTATTGCTGGACAGGATTGTTTATAGTCCACTACTGGTTGTCTCGAGGAAACTGTCGATGATCTATTGATGCAACTGCACCGATTATTAACCTTTACATATAAAATAAACTAATTTTTATAATAAATAATCAATCCAAAAAAAAAAAAATAAATAAACGCTGGTAGACACGCTAAGCGATTAAAATTTATTATACATACATTTTATTCGACTGTAATGCATGTGTATGCAAACTAAGAAGAAATTGGAATCGTCTTAATATTGATATCGATTACTTTATCAATTTAAAAACATTTAAAGTTGCAGTTATTAATAGATTATTAAAATTCTATCAGTCTATCGTTATATATATTCTAAATATATTTAGAAATTTAATCCATCATTTTCTACGATTCATTACTTAGCCGTGCAAAGGGTGAGTACATCCCTTAAAGTAAATAAAATAAAAATCTCGTTTGATTAATGGAAGAATTTTCCCTCCGCGATTTTCCTTAAAACTGCGTAAACCCTTCGGCTTTAGTAACGTTCACCGCTCAGGAATGAAAAATTTGCGCGCGAGCTTCGCGGTCGCCGGCGCGAATTCAATCATCCTTTGTGCGTCTCATACTTAAAGCTCCGTTCGCGCGGAAAAGCCGTGCGCGCGCTCACAATGGCGCGAGTCTTGGCGCGCGCGTCTTTGATAACCGAATGAAGCTTTCCATTTATTTTTCAAACTGTGAGCGCGCGCGAATGGAAGGCGCCCGGGCATTCAATACTGTCGCCTAACACGATTCGGCGCCCTCGGCTCGAGCGGCTGTATTCAAATTTCGATGTCATTGTTTGACGCGTCGCGTGACTGGCTTTAGGAAGATGTTCGAGGATATATGCTTTTTTTTTTATTTTTGGTTGGTTCATCTAATGCTGCGCGTCTTCGAAAGTAGATATTCGCGACTTTTTAGAAAACAGTATACGGTAAGAAGGGAATTTCCTGTAAGCAGTTGGTCTTGTTTCGCCGGGGCTGAGTTTCTGTTTCTGCGGTGGTTTTGTAATGCGAAACGACGGGAAATGGATGGGAGAAAGAGATTTTGAGATTGGACGAGAGTTAGTCCAGGAAATAAAGTTTGTGTATACGCTGAATGCGCTGGATTTAGTTTTCGTAAAGGAGCTTTAGAAACTTTATTGTTTTCGGATCATTGTCGGAAATATTTTTGAATTTCTGTACTACTTCTACGACTTTTCCACAAAGACGCAATAGGATTATCCGTAAATTTTCGCAAATTAAAATGTAAAAGCTATTGTTTGACTAAATATTGTCAAACACTATTACCAGTCTCAATTATCAGCAAATTGAAATCAAATTATCACTTATGAATGATTAAGTCAAGGCTTCCTTGATGAGGAAGCCTTTTATCTAGTGATTTTTTGAAGTTCTAAAAATATGCTAAAAAGAATTTTTCATATATTTTTTTACAAAAAGAAAAAAAAAACAGGTCTACATGTGCACGTATATTGTTTCTATTACACAAAAACATTATATTTTTTAAACCTTGTAAGTTAAGTATGAATTGTGGCTGTACAAGCTTGTAAGAACTAAATACTATAGAAATCTCAAGTAATTTCAGTCAAATAGAACCTGATAAAAAAAAAATTATTATTTCTTTGTTATACTATATAGAAGAATAATAATTTAGCTTGAAGAAAGTTACGCGTCAATTGGGTCATTTTTTTTTTTTTTTTTTTATAGATAGAATAGACTTTTTACTGCAAATCGATAATCAATTCAGCAATTCCAAGAAAAGTGTAAAATATATGCAACACGTTAAATCTACATCCCTAATAAAAATCCCCTGAAATCCTCTCGAGCAAAAGTTACGCAAGTTCGAGAGTTCATTAGAGTGATCCTCAGACTCAAAAACGATAATGCAGGCGAGCGAATAAATCCATTTAAAGAAGGAAGCGCGAACCTAATACACGCTCGGCGCCTTTTCATGAAAATCACGTGCTCGCACTCGGCATACCGTGCGGCCCATCGTTCGAGCGTGATGAAAAAAAAAAAAAAAAAAAATAAGAAGGGACGGATGGAGTCTGCATTAAGTTCATCCACTTAGCTCGAATCTAATCCGAATTCTGCCCCTCCGAATGCGCCGAGTCCTCTTTTATCATCCCCCCTTTTTTTTGCTCGTCCTCCTCGACGAGTCTTATGGCCTGCGTCGGCGGAGAGAGCGCGCCTATGTAATGGAATAATAACGCGAGCGACGAAAAAGCCGTCGAGTCGCAGTTTCACAGCGCGTCGGAGCTTTTTTCGGCTCTTTATCAAACTTGTCCCGCTTGTTTTTATGGAGAAGTTCAAGGTCTCAAACTTTTAATTGATAAGTTTATTCAGAACTTTTCAGTACGCGAGATAACGACGGCCACCACGTGTTGTTTTGACGCATCTCTAATTCAAAATATTGTGTAATCTCATTTCGTTAGAAGACAATTTTCAGATTTTATTATCTACTCTTATTCGAGTCACATTTGACATGGTGGCTCTGTCAAGTAGTGATCACTTTTGTATATTTGATTATATTTGTTAGAATTTTTTGTAAAAATTACGAGCACGTCGTCGGTAAACATAAAAGGGTTGGTCTGAGAGCAACAATTTACGCTTTATTTTTTATTAATATTTAAAACAAGTCATCTACGAATTGTTATAGGGGGGGATACGGGAAAAGTAATAATCGCTTAAGTAAATTTTACTAAACCATTCCATAATGTTTTAAAATCATTATATCTTAAATTCGACTAAACAGCGGTGTATCTTCCGTCTAGACGTCAAATGTTCAGTCATCTGATTAGTACGTAAGCTCTTGAGATCGGTAATTTGTATGCGACAGTTAGAAAATTTCCTGCATGGTATTTTTCGTAAATTTTATTGAAAAATTTTCTCGATCCGCATATATTTTTCGACAATTCTAAGATAATGGATCGTTATTTCGCGATGTGAATTTTCAGACGTAATATTAAAAAAAGGGGCTGTTTTAAGATGGTCAAATTTTACAAAGTTTCTCGTTTTGAGCCACTTATCGCATCTCGCTTAGCGACGAAATATTGAGAATTCGCCGAGCGTATTCTTGATAAAGAGCCGAGTGGAATATTCAATCAAGCCGCAGATATGCGCTCGACGACTCCGCTTATGGAAACAGATGGAAAAGACGCTCGCGAGCAGCTCCTCGGAGTAGCGAAGTAAGCTCGATTCGATTGGCGAGTATATTGGAATGGAATTGGCGCTCAAATTTTCTGCAAACTTCTTCGATGTATCTTCATCCACTTATGAAATTTTGGCAATATGGTAGTCACTATTTACCGAAGTGTTATTTCTAACAGTGTTAGTTGTGAGTGCTTAACGATACAAATAAGTACTATGAGAAACTTCATTTACATTAGATATCAACGAATTAAATAAGAAACTATGAATTAAATTATAGTTATTGTTTACAGGAAAGCAATTTTTTGACAAATTTTTAAAACTTAACCTAACTTAAATGCTTCACAAATTCTTGCTCCCAGTTTTTGTTAAAGAGAAATTTGCTCCTATAATTTTCAAAGAAATAAATGTAGATAATGTGTAGTCAGACTTAAGTACATTAAAAACAGAAAATTAAATTAAATTAAATGTGTTAACTGTTTAAATTAAATGTGAAATTCGAAGGAAACAAATATCGATGACCGAAAATAAGGAAAAGTAAATAAGTTCAGAAGTCGAAGTGAAGTGCATGCACAAAAAAAAAAGAGTTGGATAAAATCTGGGAAAAGGGGTAAAGTCCTGGTGCCTGTTGATCTCGCTTCGCTGGCCGACTGCGACGTCCGCTGCTTTGGTATTCAGTGCGAATCGGGACGCAGACGGCGACGGCGTTATATGCCAAACTGAGCAGAACAAACGATTTTGCAAGTTTAACGATCGGAGAATATCCTCCTGCGATTTCCTTTTCCACCTTCTCACTGCTTTTTTTTTCTTCTTTCTTGCACCCAGCCCCCCTGCAGCGCTTCGCTTACTTTTCCAGCGAATTTTGAGATGCTGATTGTATTATCCGTTGTTGAAGAACATATAATTGATCGAAGTGTAAAAAGCTTGATTTGAATTTTATATGTAATAAAAAAGACAGTAGTATTGGTATTTAAAATGAAAAGGTGCAGCGTAATGAAAATGTTATGGATTATTTTGTTATATTTGTAGTGAGTTGATTGACAATTGAGTTGATAAATTAAATAAAAACGAAGTTTTTATTAGCACTTCTAAGATGAATACGGAGTCTTTAGTTAAGTATTAATAAAAAAGATCAAACCGTTGAGTAGTAAGTGACAATTATTTGTAAATATATCTTTGATGCTGATGCGCTTACATAAATCCATCGACAGTAAACTGCTAAGAAATAAAAAAATTTTAAATTATCTTTACTCTACCAATGATTTTTTTCCTTCTATAATTAGTTGCAGTCATTGGTGGGAAGTGCACTATAAATTCTCGCGGAAATCTGCATTTCATTCATTCAATCACTTGGAATTGTAGAAAGAACGTATACAACATTGCAATAAATATGAATCTTACTTTGGCACTTCTTACAATTACTGTTTGCTCTTTTGTTTCAATTCAAGGTATGAATTATTCCTATATACTGTAAAATTTTAACTTATGTAACGCTAAAACGAATACGAAAACATTAAAGAAATATTAAATCTTGCATTCAATAATTAAATTAATTGTAGAAAGGCTTCCTGTAAAGTTGTTAGGTATATAGTAAATAATGGGAAATCGAATTTTTACTAATCACTCAGCTTTCAGGTAATCAATGTACTGATTTCTTTAACATTTTACATTCAGTTAAAAAAAAAAAGAAGAAAATAATAATTCCACTGGTCAGTAAACAAAAAATGTTGTAGGTTTTCGCCACAAACGAGACTCTATGAGGCGTGAAGAATGTCCAAAAAATGTCGACTGTGCAGCCTATGCCAAGGAGGAAGCTAAGAAATTAGGTCCCTGTAGTACTTACAGAGTAAATGAAGTATTCATTGCCTATTTTGGGTACGTTCTTCATAAAATATTTTCTACAAATTGATCGTTCATAAAAAATTATATCAAAATAATGCGATGATTAACAATTCCAGATGCGGAGTCGCTATTTGTGAAGAAAATTCAAGAGAAGTTCGAGATTGGAGCAAACCGTATCCTGATTGCTGCCCTGATTGCGAAGTTATTGACCCAGACAAACCAGCAAAGTTCTTTGTCTCTTTATAACATTTTTGAAAAAATAATTTGAGATCTTAGCAAATTAGAACGCCTTTATACGGAAAAATCTGTTATAAATAAGGCAGTAAAGTAAACAAATCCATAGTTTTTAATATAGAAAAATAGCAAAGGAATCAAAATGCAAATGGTGGTTTATCATTCATTATCGTGATATTTGAAAGAAAAACAAATAAAAACGGAAACTACACGTCAAGTCTGGATCAGATGTGAGAGTATAGAGGGAATGAGCGGCGAGTGGAATGATACTGCGGTAAGAGAGGGGTTCCTCTTACGTCGCCCCGCAGGATGACTATATTAAACAAAGTTAAGGAAAAACATTGTTAATTGTCGTTATATAATGCAGATATTAATAATTTAAAAAAACTTCAATAATTTGTAAAAAAAAATCTGCAGAAAAAGAAAAAGATATAGCAGTGTCCGTGTGCACCCATACACCCGGATATTTTTTAAGTCATGTATTTTGACTCCAAGCATCTCAAAACAAATTTTATGTTTTTTCAACAAGTTTTTTTATCTTTTCGAGGAAGCAATAAATAAGAATATATAATGCATTTGGTATTTCCAGTAGATTCACGGAAGCAGGTTTAAATAGTAAAGTAATTATTTTAATGTTTTTTTTTTTAGAAAAGTCATTTTTCCCAAAATGGTTATAAAACTGTACTATCCCAAGATAGAAAGAAACTGCAATAAATTAATAAAAAAGCCAATTTTGTTATTACAAAATTACAGTATAATATTGTAATTATTTTCTAAAATATGCGTATATTTGAAATTAAACATTTTCTTCTCTCGGTGTATAATATTTAAAGAAAAATACTTTGCTAAAAACCACTTTAATTTAAATTTAAAGGTTTGGAATTCGAAGGGTAAAATATCTTTATATCTCTACACTTGCTATACGGATGATTTTTTTTCTTCCATAATTAGTGGGAAGTGCACGAAGTAATTATCTATTAAAAATATTTAATGAAAAGACTCTTTGCTAAAAACGAAATTAGTTTGAATTTAAATTTTCTGAATTCGAAGGGTGATATGGTGTACGATGGGTATACCCTTCGCAGCAATAGAATGCTGCCACGAAAATCACAGGCTACAAGTAAGCAATTGCTCCATAATCCTTGCAACACCTAACGCTTTCCTGGCAGATTTCCTTGGCAGTTTGCACTTGGCCGCAAACACACAGTGGAAAATCGAGCCGAGCGGCAGTCACGCCCGGAGGTCCGGCGAATGACGTTCGATATTCAAATTTTCCCATACAGCCAAGGGCTCGGGGCGGATGGGTTACGGCTTTCCTCTGCGATTATCGTTGATTTCAATTTGAGCGCGCGCGAGCCGACTAGTCATGAATAGCGCACTCCCGGACTGACCGAATTATGCTAATGGCTTTATTGTGTCTAGAATTGACTTCGATAGCTTTAGAGTTTTTTTGAAATTTTTAGATCTGATCTGACAGTAAATTGTTATTTTTTTTTCGTGAGAATATTTCAAGTATTTAGTAGATTCAAACTGTTATAGGAATGCGCTTGATGTCGGGGTAATCTGGCCGATATCGAATTTTGCATGAGAACGGAAACTTGTTGCCGAAATCGTACGACGAGGGAGATGATTGACCTAAATCAGAGGATTTTGAATAATAACTCGATAATCATAGGCCTCGGGCTGCGAGTTCAAAATAATGGGGGACTGGGTATATGGCGGTAACTACGAAACTTCAATTTTGCTTTTTTTTATTCTTGTTTACTTCTTATTACGCGTGTTTTCCTCTTGTTAACAGACGCTGATTACTTAATGTGTGCCTGTAAGACATATTGTAGTCCGTAATTTTAGCGCGAACTATGCGAAATGCACTCATCTCTTCTATTTTACCCAGTGGATGCTGAATTAAAGGTAACTATACATACTGATTTTTTAAATCCCCTCTTTAAAAATCATGGCAGGATATTGTGAAGCAGAAGAAATTTTATAAGAAATTTTATTGGTTTATATAAGAAAATTAATTCTTGTTAAGTAGCATCAAAATATAAAGAAATTTTATGTGCATTTAAAACTTTAAAGTAATTTTCTTAATTAAAGAAGCTTAAGTTTATTTCTAATTATATCTTTTTTTTTCAAGTAAATGTGCAAATAAAAAGTCCTTCCTACTGAATTTGAACTTCTAAAAATTGATCGTATAAAGCTTTCTAGTACAGTAAGTTTTGAATGTTTATATTAAATGGTTGCACAATTTTGCTACAATAAAAGTCGTGACACAATTATTTCAAAACGTTATTTTGTCCTTAAAATTGTGTCCAATTTACTCCAAAATTTCAACTCGTCCAGAGCTACTGCGTACACAGAATTTTGTTTTACATTATAAATCCATAAAATGTATTTAACCTTAGAAAATCAATCAAAACATTATTTATTTTTTATTAAACACAGTTAGTCATAATAAATACCAGAACAATTAGAAAATTGAAAAATCTAATGATTATTTAATTAATCTATTAATGCGAAGTTAACATGTTATTAATGAACTTCTGCGACTGTTCAAATTAAAATATTAAGTACATACCAAAACGCTTTAAATATTGATAACATTTAACGAAAGTTAATAATATAAAAATATGAAAGTTTCTATATCCTTTAAACTATATATCAAACTCCTTTAAACGCGTCCCAACATCCTACCATCATTTTTAAAAAGAAGATCTTCTGGACTTGACAGTAACCTCAAGAACATCGGAATTCAATAAAATGTCGATTCTGAAGACTGGCACCTTTACAAAACTATATATTCTCTTCGCTAGAAAGCAACAAAGTAAAGGCAGGTAAAGGTACTCACTTTGATATCCCTGGTGAACTGATTGCTGCTGACGATATGAACTGCGGTGAACTCGCGGACTTTGTCGAACTCGAATTTGATCTCGATGGGCTGGCCGTTCCTGGTGTCGTTGCGCCATCCCACCCAGCCCTTGCCGCGCTCGTGCGGGTGATCGCCGCCCTTGAAGTTGTCGGGCCCGGAGCGCCCGTCGGTCAGCAGGCCCAGGCCCTTGCGTAGCTCGCCGTCCCAGGGACCGTCGTACGACGAGTCGAAGAACTCCCAGTCGCTGCCTCTCTTGTCCCCCTGGGGCATCGAGTACGAGACTATGCCGTCTGCAAGGCGTCCCGGGGAAGAAGAACAAAAAAAAAAATTTAGAGACGCGCAAACTTTCGGTGCGGTGGGACGTCGCGCGGTGAGAAAGCGCCGCGGAAGTTTTTACATATTTTAAAAATGTCCCGCTCTCCCGGCGAACGTAATTCTTAAGTGCAGCGCGGTACATCCTAAATATTGCGACGGATGGCTCGTCGGCTGTGCTTCGTGGGAGAGTATTTTTGAACCATATAAGGCCGTCTAGCGTGCTTGTTCAATATTTTATTTTGATTTACGTTTGACGCTTGTCCGACTTGCGCGACAGTTAGTTTTGGAAAGAGCGAAGCTGTAGTTTAGAGAGAGCAAGCGATGTGTTTGTAGGTAAATTAAATTTTGAAAATTAAAATTTTTCGTTATTTGGGGGGATCTCGAGTGTGCGATCCATCAAGATCATATCGAGTTCAGTTCAATTTTAATTGGGAAAGTAGTTATTTTTAAAGGTTTGACTGATTATTTGAAGGTATGAAAGTAGCACTTACCACTCCAGTAGCAACCGTACAATTCCACGCGCATGCAGGCTGTTCTCATGTGAGAATCGTAAGGGTAAAAGCGTATCTTGCTTGCCCATATAGGTGGATTCAAATCGTTTTTCGCTTCCAGATACGTGTTATCGTTACCCTTGATCACCTGAAATTTAAAAAAATAACGTTATGTAACTACTTTTCTTTTGCATAAATCTAAATTTCGCTTTACCTATCATTTTTACTGCTATACAGGGTGTCATAAAAGTAAGTTTATATCATCTTTTTTTTTTAAACGATAGAAAGTTAAAAATCCAATCAAAAGTGGTTGGATCAAGTAGATGGTCGAACCTAATGGTGACTTTGGTGTGACTCATTCGTGGCCACTTAAAAGTCAAACCGAGTTTAAAGCTTTAAAGTCAATACTTGAGGTTCGTTTAGAAATCATTCAGAGGTCATTCAGAGATCATTTAAGGATTATTCAAAGATTACAGAGGTTATTCAGAAATAATTCAGAGGTAATTCACACAGAGATTATTCACAGAGGTCACTCAGAAAAAATTCAGAGAACATTCAGAGATCATTCAGAGGTAATTCACAGAGATCAGTCACATTGGTCAATCGGAAAAAATTCAGAGATAATTCAGAGGTTATTGGAGTTTCAATTAGCCGTTCATGCAAGATAGCCGTCAAAACGGCGTAACAGGAACCACCGTGTTTTTATGACACCCTGTATATGCCGGCTACTAGGTCATTATGTTAAACGTAATTAAATCGTTGCAGCTAATGACAAATCAATAAGTGTAGTTCGTGTTCTACATTAACGTCTAAAAAATGAATGACACTTGCTGTATGGAGTGTCATTGTGAGATTTTCTAATTCAAATTAAACATTTTTTTTCGTTCATATTTTATATACAGAAGTTCCATTGCAATTCAAGATCATTGAATTAAAAATAATCGATACGATTGACAGGTGACTCCTGCATTCAAAAAGCTCGAAGCCCCTGCACTCGACGATATCAACCTTATTGAAAAAAAGAACTCGCGAAGCGCGTAGCCAGACCTCTCCAAGGGTCGTCCACGTCCCAACGGGGGGAGTATCTCGTCGCACACATCCGCCCGTGGAGCCGCGGTATACCGAGTCCGCACGCGCCTGGCAGATTAATCGCTCGAGCGGCCGGGATATTGATTTCGCGGCGCCACGTTGGCGCGCCACCTGCGCTTATGAATAAAATACGCGGCTTTATTTGACGCGAGAGTGACGCTCATATGAAAAAGGCGATGACGGAGAGCCAGACGCGCGGCAATTCGAAGACGCGCCAGCCTCCCTTTCGTCGCGCCTGTCGGCCCTCCGCATCGCGCGGTGAAAGAGTCCCGCGAGAAGGGTACGCGCTGAAAGAGAATCCGCACTCGCTTGCGGACCTCAATGGCGAGCCTTCAAAGCTCCGTTGGGGCGAATTTTCAAAATGGAAATTAAGAGTGTCTCTGAATCGCCGCAGCTGAAAGCTCCTCGAACGTGTGTGGCGGCGAGTTTTGCAGCGACTGTCGTTACTCAGCTGATTTGTTGAGCCTTTTATTGAGTGCTGCGGTCGTTCGCGGCGCTTCGATGTAGCGTTTGTCGGGGAAAGTTTAATCTTTGAGAGTATTTAAATCAAATTGTTAAAAAGGAGTTGATAAATTAAATAGGTATGGATGTTATAACGTTATTAGTTATGGTCGGATCATCGTTGTCCACTCGTGGATTAAAACATTTTTTATTTTGTTCAAATTTTTCTTACATGTTCTTGACAGTGCTTTCAATTCCTTTAAATTTATTTTATCCTTAAATTTTTTAATATCAATTTTTACGACTTAGTTCTTTTTTCATTTATTATTATTAGTATTCAATGTTATCCAAGTGTAATTACAAAGTATAAGTCAAGCTTTCAATTTTTTTTTTAAATTGAAATATCTTATTGAACGAATAATGTAATTACTTCAGCTTATTAAATATTATTAATATTATTTATTATTATAAAAATTCAATGTTGTTAATCGCTGTTCTCGCAGAAAATATCACACAGAACCGGCCAAACCTTCATTGTTTTAAAAAAGAATTTAAACTAGTTAGTTCAGAAAAGTCAACAAATGAAAAATAAGCTGAAAAACATATATTTTTCATTTAAAAATAGCAAAGCTTAAGTAACGATAATAAATACGTAAATATTTAGTTTAGATTTAAAGAAATATTTTTTATAAAATTAATTTTTCTTAGTATATTTTTAACAGTCTAATATTTTATGAATAGAGGTCAAAATTTGATTATTAATTTATACAAACGTATTGATCGAAGTGTATTGTTGCGGATCGTGGGTGCGCAAGCGTAGAACAAAGCCATTTTTCGTTACCGGTTGTTTCACATGTTACACGCGGTTTCATATCTATTACGTGGTCACGACTTTATATAACGTATCAGATATAGAGTGCACCGCATGACTATCGGAACGTAAGGGTTATGCTGCCCGTTGGAAATTCCATAAGTATCAAGATATCCCCCGCCCTCGAAGTTATACGTGCACTCTCGTTCTAAAAGCGCTCCCAGATCCCCAATAATTCCAAAATATTCCCAAGCTCTATTCCACGTACTCCTCTACATTAAAATAAAATAAAATAAAATAAAAAATAAAAACTCACTGAAAATTCCACATGCGCGAAAATAAAAGCCACTATTTATAAAGAAGGAGTCAATAAAAAAAAGAACTGAGGGCGACCGAGTGTACACTCGAACTTCCGGTGCTTATTTCGATGAACGGGGAAAGAGACGCGCCTACACGGCTGGGTGGCTTATCGGAGCTGCAGAGCTGCCAGGCACGTCGATGTGTCTTCTCGACGGATTCGCGACGCGTGCGTCAGCCCTTTTCCCTCCGTTCTTCTATTTTTTTTTTTTTCATTTTTTTCAGCGAGATTAGTGTCGGCGTCTCGCGCCTGCGGATGACGGCCCTGCGTACACGCGCGACTGCGCCTTCGTGTCTCGCGACGACGCGCGCCCGAAGGATAACGACTTATCGCCGTATCGCGCGTGCAGTCGACGCTCGACTTTGTCGCTTGTAATTTTCCAAAAATTTTCGGCTATGAAGTTTATTAGTTTAAGCTGATTTGCGATGAGTGCGCTAATTACTGGGTCGACGCTTTTGTCTTGCAGTTCGACCGGAAAAGAGCACTCCGGTGGCAGTCGAGTTAGAATTCGAGTTAGAATAGGGGACGATGGTGAGAAATTTGAAGGGGAAATAAACTCAATTTGATAAGCAATATTATAAGGTTTATAAACAATGAAATAACACTTCCGGAGAAAATGACAATCTGTATAATAGTATTAAATTTAAATAAAATAATAATCTTTTGCTAAATTGCAAATTATAATATGAAAGTTTACTCTTATAGGCCGTAGCTTTGTGCATTTGCTGATTAAAGACGAATTCTAATAATTCTAATAATTTATGTGTTAAAGTTTAATTTTAATATGTCATAAGAATAGAATGAAAAAAATATTAATTTTCTTCATTATAAGATGAAGCATGAGTGTATGTAAAAGGTTTTAAAGGGTTTCGTCAATTGGTATCGCGCATTTCACTTGTTTCTGAGAAGGTACCAATTTCTATACAATTTTTCACAAATTTTACAATAAGAAAACAACTATTATCGCATCATAAACTAAAAAACATATGTTCTTATCTTATATTATATGTGTATATGAACTACTGTACGATAAATTACATAAAACAATTATTTATTGTAAATTGCAATAGTCGCAAAAATTTGTGAATTTACACATCGTAAAAATATTATTTATACATCGTGTATAGATCGATTCGTTAATATGCAGAATATTACATATAGTCTACTGTACTATGATTAATGAACCAACAAATTATTTTCAATAAAATCGCTCCATCAAAAAAGAAAATGTTTAAAAAAATCAGTATATAAAGCGTCCCCTATAAAAAAAATCAATGCTCAATCAAGGAAGTACGTTGTAAAAGCGCAGGCGACAGCTAACAGCCGGTTCCCCGCAGCCGTTCCATTGACCCACAAATAAAAACGAGTAGACGCTCGCCCAGTGTCGGAGGCGGCGGCGGCGGCGATCCATCTAGCCAAGGCGGGTCCATGCCACTGCGTACATTCCGGGCACGTCGGGTCGTCGGCCGGGTATATCGTCCTCCTCGGCCCCGCCTCGCGGTCCGCCGGGAGGTGCCCCCGAGCATCTGTATTCAAGGGACACGCGGAGAGGACGCGGCGCGATCTCGCGCCCGAGAAAACGGCCCTCCAGGGGGAGGCTTACGTCGCCCGCGCGCCTCAATGGGATTAGCGCCGGTCTCGCTTTCGCGCAGCTTCTTCCTCGGGACGCGGGAGCGGGTAATTGGTCGCACGGCGAGCGGATAACGCGGTTGCCGGGGCCTCGGCGGTGCTGCCGGAATTAAGGCTGCCGCGGCGCGGCTTGCACAATTGAAAGCTGATGATTCCGCTCGTTTAATGCTGTTTCGACGCGCGCACGGACGTCTGATAGCGCGCCGCTAATGCTTTCATTTTGGCTCGATTGTTTTCCGTAATCTTTTCGGCTTCCACGGTGTCTTTGTGCTGGGGTGAAAATTAGTAAGTTTCCAAGGAATGGGGTCGATTTTTCTCAAATTTGGTGGATTAATTATACAAAAAGTGTGATTAGGTGATTAGGGGTTTTGTCTCATGAGACTTAATAAAGAGATGACCGATAATTATCCCCTCAAACACTGGATTCAATTTTTGTAACAAGGAATAACAGTGTTTGAGGGGATAGTACGTTGAAAAATTTAAAGGGATTTTTAATATTCAATTTAGAAAAATTAAAAGAATCTCGAAAAAGTGGGGTATTTAAGAAAGTAGTTAGGAATAGTGTTTACGTGACTCCGGGTTTTGTCTTATGAGACTTAAGAGAGAGGTAACAGGTAGTACTGTGAAAAATCTAAACGGATTTTTAATTTTCAATTAAAAACATTAAAAGAATCTCGAAAAAGTGGGGTATTTAAGAAAGTCTCAAAGATGCGCAAGTGTTCAAACTTTTGTAAAGCTTATCCTATCAAACATTTATTAATATCTACTAATTGTAGATACTTGCACTTAAGATATATAAATATTTTAAAGTCTTGGTTTGCCTGATATTATTTTTAAGGAGATTAATTAGCTTTTCAAGAAATGCCTGTCTTACCAAACTCGTATTTTTCTACTTAGAAAATTGTACACTTTTGTGTTTTTTAATGGTAATTATTTTTTCTTTGAAATTAAGTGGTTTTTATTAATTATAATTTGTTTAAACAGTTATTAAAGATGAAATACAGCTGCTCTGATAAATATTCGTAAATAAGTGAACACATCGTTTTTGACAAATAAATTAGAAACAGTCTCGGCAAAGTTATCAAAACACGGAACGGAACATTTCCCAACTAGATAAAGTCGGGCCAAAGTTGTTATCTTTAATCAGCCTTGAGTCTGAAATTTCCTTCCGCAAAAGACGCGTATAAACGTGGCTGCATGTGTAGCTACAGAATGTAGGCTGCTTTCTAACGCAATTTCCTGTCAAATTGTGGGGTAAAAGGTTGAATACCTGCTGCACGTACACGTGCTATAAGTAGCAAGTAGTTAGTAGTTACTTACTTTGAACATTGTGAATATATTGTAATATATTTTTATTACTTTTTTTATTAATTAAGATATTTTAATAGCTTTTGTTTACGTTAGCCTGGCGTACACTATTTATATTTAAATTGTGGAAAGGTTCTTATTTTAAAATTTTTCTGTTGTTACAAAATATAATGAAGAAATATTATAAGGTGAACTTTCAGAAAATATTATTACCTGCAATAATTACTTGATAATTATAATAATAACGACTTCACTTTGGGTAACAAATCCTTATTAAAGCTGTTGATTAGTTAATTAGTTATGATTAAGTGGAAAATTGAGGGATATAAGATAATTATGAGGTCAAAAAGCTTCCTCTTTCGAGTTTATGATCATCTCCAGATAAACTTTCAAGTGACAAGTGACGTTTCTAAAAGGCGCGTTATAAATTATAAAATATAATACACAATATCATAATTTAAAAAATAGATAATTAATTGATATTGATTTTAATACTACCCCTATCAACGCAATTATTAAATATTCATATTTATTTGATAAAACTTTCGTGCACTCTATATAATTGTGGTAGCATTAAGATTTAATAATTTAAATATTTAATAAAATGCAACTGACAATAAAAAGAAAGAGTAGATTTCATTGCAATCAAATAAAATCATTTAATAATTATCCGAATTAATCGACAAATTTACCGAAAGAAATTGTGTGAAATTGTAACGAAATTTAATGAAAATTAAAGACGATATACCGAGCAATTAGTAAATTAATAAATTAGTTGAAATTCGTTTCTCGCGCGGTTGCCTGGAAAAACACATAAATCCAGTTTGTTTTCGCTTAAAGTAACTCCAGTTAATTTTCTAAATTGCAACATCTATCCACGGTTAGATAAAACGGTGCCTTGGAGACTAAAACTATAAATAGCCCCTCTCTCCAAGTACTTTCTTTTTAATTGCACTTAAAAGAAGCTCAACTGGCCCCCATCCGCACCGTAAACCTCGCTCACACTTTTTACAAAAAAAAAAAGTATAGAGGAAAGAAGATTTCCATTTCCACCGATGGTTTACCCACTACCGACCGAATTCGAAAATGGCACACTGATTTCAATATAAAATAAACTCTCTGGATTTCGTGCTGTAAAGGTCACTAATTTTTAAACCGTTGTATAATTCTTACTGTGAATTAGTGAATTTTTACTGTAAATTAGTGAAAATTCATTAATACACACACTTAGAGGAATGTACACGTAAAAATTACTATATACTGTCTGGAAAAGTAGGTTCAGACTGACATTCTAAAAAAAATGACCATATTATTTATCCAGAAAAAAATACAATGTATTTCTAAATAAATTAATTAATTAGATCTGTTGACAAAAGGAAATTATAAATTAAAACACTATTCTATTTCTATTTTATAGTAAAATTTACTGTACGTATTATATGAAAATTTACATTTTACTTATAAAGTATTTATTGTTTATTGTAATTGTTATAATTTATTGTAATTTTTTTTTCCTGAACTTTCTCAGATAGTTTAATATTTTTTACTATACATTTCTCTTATTCCATAGCTATAAGTGGGCAACTGCATGAAAACTAGTGGTATTTCACTGGATCAAATTTATAAAACAGACAAAAAAAAAAAAAAAATGCGTAGAAGCTTACGAGACCAACGTCAACGTCGTTCCGCTCCGTTTCCGCGTAAACGCACCCCCTGGGGTGGCTGCAGCTAAACACGCGGCCGGTCGTGTGTACATTTCCCTAATCGAAAGAGCACGAGAAGGATAGAATCCGAAAATAGAGGTCCGTCGCGCTGCTGCCGTTTTGACCGTTGTGACGTGCACGCGGATTTTCGGGGTCGCCGCGCGTGCTGTCGCGCTGTCGCGCGGCGCGACATATCCGGTGCGCGCGACGCAGGGGCTTTTTCGAATTGGCGCGCGACGTTCCGGGAAGGCCTGCGTTTAATCTGCCAGGCCCTCGATGCTCGGCCAATATTAGGCTGGTAAATTGTCGCGTCAGTCACGCTGTTGCCGCGCGGCGATTAGGCGCGAGTCTTTGAATTTTTTGTTAATTGAATTGCGTTAATGTGGGCATAATTACGTTAGTTGATGAAATTAGATAATATTTTTTTATAGTTTTTGGGGATCGAAGATGCAGATTGTTACGTGGTATGGTAAAAAGTTTATTGAAATGGTGAAATAGAGAAGAATCTGTTCTGAGAGAATTTCGCGGAATAAAAATTACGACCAAGTACCCTATGCAATTTACTTGAAAAAACATTATTATGGGACGGCTTTGAAAGACTGGAAATTTTTATTTTGGAATATTTGGCGAAGTTTCGTAATTTCTTATAAGAAAATTATAGCTATTCAAAAATTATGATGATTTTTCAGTAAAAACATGTAGCTTTTTTCGTAAAAAATATGAAGCTTTTCTTGTAAAAATTATAAAGCTTTTCGCCGACCTTAAACCGACCGAAAACATTTGCTGTGCTTGCAACCCTTCTCACGATTACGTTTTTTTTTACGTAATATTTTATAAATTTACAATGAGCGTATGTTTCCTGTAAAAAAGTACTTGCACCCGGACATTAATAGCAACGAATTTAAAGCTCTTTAAAGCACACTTTTAGCTCGGGACAAACACGCGACTAACGGAAGCTCACTGAAAAAAAAAACAACAAAACAAAACTGCCGGAACATAAGTTAATTTTTGCATCTGGCCTTTACGAATAATAAAATAGTGCATAGAATCCGAATAAAATTTAATGTACAATTGACATCCTTATTATTTTACATTAAAATTTATTTGATTTATTTCTTCACCATAAATATAAAATATCTAATTACCAAAGCCCTGTACCCCTCTAACAGCTGAATCGTTAAAACTTTGCAATGCATACCGTTATATGTTACATGCAGCACACCGAAAGAGTCGTCGTATACACAGGAATGATGGAAATGAAGCTCGGAAGTGAGGAGAAGCGAAACGTCGCTGAAAGACCGAGCGAAATAAGAAGCCGTCGGTCGCGCGCGCGTACACGCACGATGACCGCCGCGGTCCGCGTTTCAAAGGCCAGAGAAAAGGAGAAGCAGAGAGTCTCGTCCGCTGGTAATTAAGCCAGCACACGCGCGCTTTTTCGGAGCAGGCTTTAAATAATAAATAGTCGGCGGGCGGGTAGGACGAAAAAGCCCGCGCCTCGCGCTAAAGCGCGGCCTGGCTCTCATTAAGCTCGGCGCGGGTGAGAGGAGCTTTTACGAGCGCGTGGGAGGAACGACGAAGTGCATAAATTTCGTGGGGCCTGCAAGATTAATGATTTCATAAAAGACCATTGCGATTTCGTTAATTCATTGATTGATGGTCCGGGTTGTTGCAACGCTTTTGCAAAACACGTGCTGGAGCTTTCTTTCTTTCTTTCTTTTCTTTTTATTCTGGAGCTTTTTTGATCGTTCGACGAAGTTAATTAATTGCCAGCGTAATTTACCATCGAATTTGTTGGCGGTTTTATTAGCACTAGTTTGGCGGTTGTACATTGGAAGTTCGTGAAATATAGCTAGTGTCGTATAGTATGTGCATGACTGTGGGTAATAGGTTTTGTATAAACTTTTTTATTTACTATTAAAAAGATGGGTTCGTTATCCGAGAAGCTTAGTATTAATAAGTTGCAAACTGGATAAACTTTATCGGCTTGCAGACTTAGTTGAAGTCAACTTTCAGACAAGCGCCAGCCAACTTCTATTAAATGAACAGTGAAAGGAAGATTCTTCAAACAATTCGATAAAAACCTGCGAATCATTAAAAATCGACTGCGTGTTATGAAAAAATTATAATAAAATTAGAAGTCTATTGTACAGAAAATACAATAAGAATTTTGAAACACTTTATTAATATTTGTCTCGTTTAGAAATCGTTTAGAAATTACTGGAAATAAAATACCTTAAATTACTTACATAAAGTTTTGCACTGAAATAAAATTTGGTAATTTTAAGTAAATATTTACTTCAATAGTACTTGTTAAATATTTCTTTAAAACTAAATGAATTTATTTGTTTCTAAATAAATTTAGTATTTTCAAAAAATTACTCGCTTCAAAGAAATATTAAACAAGTACTATTAGTAAATTGAAGTACTATTGAAGTAAATATTTACTTAAAATTACCAAATTTTTTTCTCAGCGTATTAAACTTTATTTATTTATTTATTTAAATATTTCAACGGACTATATAGTTCCAAGTACAGAGATGAAACAACTAAAGATAGCAATAAACTAAAACTAATATAAACTAAAATTAACTTAAAATTTACATGTGAAGGATCTAAAAGAATTATTAAATGGTCCTATAGGACAAATTTATGTTACATTACTTACAGGCCAGGAGTTCCAGAATCTTTTCACTCTATCAAAGGTAGAGTAAGACCCAAAGTTCTAAACACATTCTGCTCCAATATTGGCCTATAAATTCTTATATTGTACCCTGGAAGTGTTCGCGTATTCCAATTGCACAATGTCATCACAATTGATAAGAATTTATGAAAAAAAAATAATAAATAATAGTAGTAATAAGAAATAAATAAAAAATAAGGACACGACCACAAAATTAAGTAAATTCAACGACCCTTTCGATTCCTTCGCACGTATAAGAAAAATGTTTACTTCAACGGGAAATCGTGACTCCGCTCATTTGCGTTTCCTCCCCCGACGATCGTCTTATCGTCAAAGCCCGAGCGTCGCGATAACCTCAGTACACGCAGCCTGGGAGTAGCCCGTACGATCGACTCTAGCGTGGAAGTCACGCAAAAGTCACGAGCCCTCACTTCCGCGTGGTGATTTTGCCTGGCGACGCTTTTCGTGCCGCCGCCGATGCATTATGCACGCGAAAAGCGCGCCTATCGCTCGCTCGTCGCTCTGCATGCTGCGCGCCTTTTTATTCTCGCCCAACGCCCCGGACAGGCTTCTCACTTTTCTGAGAAAACGCGCTTATTAATGGGCGAGCGCTTAACGAGATTAGGCATGCGAGACCGGTATGATGACAAAAAAGAAAAGAAGAAAAATAATGTCGACTTGGTTTAAACACTACGCAGCTCGTGGAGACCGGGAAAAAATGTTACTCGAGGCGTTCGATGTGACGACAGAAAAAACGCGTTAATTGGCAGTTTCGTCGTGAGCTGTTGGCGATATTACAAAGTGCGCGAAAAAATATCGATTATTTAGCGCACTGATTGGGAACGTTTTAATTGCATTATAAATGGAACAGATACTCAAGCACCGTTCAATCGGAAAGTTAGTATTATATGGATATAGACTTATAGACTTTGATCGTAAATTAAGAAAAAAAAATCAGTTTAAAATTTAAAGTAAGAGCTGTCAATTGCTCTTAGCAAAATGACCGAGAGAATGGACGTTCATTCGATCGAATTTATTTCTCTTATAATGTACTTGCACTGAGAGAAAAGAATTCTTGTCATTAAAGATAATTCTTAACTGTTAAGAAACTTGAATTTAAATAGGGAGAAAGAAACGCGTCTTCAAAGTTAAATTATCGGTATATTGAATTTTGTAATAAATTTTTAATTTACCTAATGTGTAAAAGCCAATATTTATGGTCCGAAATTTAAATCTCTCGTTAATAATCAAGTTTATTTTCGCTTTTTCTTTTATGCATAACAACTAATAAAAAAGCAGAGTTGCATTTATATCGAAGAAACGAATTTAAGGGCGCGGTTAATTAATGAATCCTTTGAGCCAAGGATTCGTCTCTTTCCTTCGAAAAATTACATGTACGAAATCTAAATTTTAATGTGTGCAATTTTTCAGGGAATGCAGCCATTTTCCGTTCCAAAAGAATATTATTTAGCCGCATGTGTAAGTACGTAAATAAATTTAAAGAAATTAAATTCTTTTGGCACACCCTTATCCAGATGCGTACGATCGTCTTCTTCCGCGGCCAGCTTCTAACTTGATGCATTCATCTTTCGCGAAGATAGCAATCTCCGAGAAATAATGCGCGCGCGAGTACTTTATTTTTATACGTACTTTTCGATTATCCCCCGAGCGAGACATTTCTGGGCCATAATAAAGTCAACTTCGTTAAAATTCATTGGATTCCTCGACGGCGCGTCATTAATAACACGGCATCTCAAGTCTATTTTTTCTTATTCTTTTTTCTGTTTCTTTTTTTATTATCTTTCAAAAATTTCCGCACGAAATCGGCGCGCCGACGAGCAAATTGCCGGGGAAAATCCCCCGCGACGAAACGCCAAGTCAGGCACGAAATTATCGTAATAAGTACGGCTCGAGCATAATCTCGGACTAAACAAAAAAAAAAAAAAAAAATCGGAAGGATCGGCGATAATGGCGCGTTTAAGTTGCGCACGTCCGAAAGCTCGGAGCATCCGCGGGACTCCTCCTTAACTAACGAGATTTTTAAAAGCAATTAAGCCCGGGTTGGAAAATTTCGATCTGGGGCAAGCCCGAGTGAGGGACGGGGACGCGCGGATTAAGGGGCGGGGGTGGGGGCATAAGGAAGAGCGCAGGCGCGACGAAGAGGGGAATTCGCACGTCGAACGGGAATTTCCGGGATGATCGCACTTTTTTTTTTCATCTCGACGTTGGAGCCTTATAATTTTCGTCGGGGATTATGAGAGATAAGGACGCGGCGGTTATGGCGTTGTTTGATGTTTTAATGTAAACGGCGGTGCGCGATTTCCCGCGAGAAGTTCCTCTTTTTTTTCTTATTCTTTTTAAGTATTATTTTTAATCCCCCTTTCGAATTAATGAGTTCAAGTTGAACAGCCTGCGCTCGATGATAAGATCGCCGGTGATTTTAAATATTGCGGAGATCGAAGATAAATTTGGCATCTAATTAAAGGCTAATATATTCGAAGAATATTGGAACAATTTATGCTAATGGCTAAGGCAAAGTTAAATACAATATTGCTAAAATATGATCATCGATGCTGGTTTTGATGTATTTATAGGACTATGGTTCGTGTACTGTTATCTTTTAAGAGGATGTCTTGTCGGTAGATTCTGACTTTTTTTAAAGTATATAATTTTAATATTAATCTGGTGGACTTGGCTGCTACTTGGGATCGATGCACATAAACTAAGAGGCCGTTGATTCGATCGAGAAGGGTATGTTTCACAAAATTATTGCTAATAAGTATAATATTTAGTTCACTTTATACGCAATCGGTTCATGCTGCATAATTGAAATTACTTGAACGAAGGGTCACGCCTGCGATATTACAAGTATACAAGGAAAAAATAATAAAATAAAGTATGTATTGTACTGTTTAGTATAATAGGTATGGGAAATTAGTGCCTTCAGCAGTAAGCCAAAGTATAGTTTTAAATTTTTTTAATTTTAATTTCATGGAAATAATAACAGTAATAACATAATGTTTATCGAGGCAAAATGTAATTACGGTAGAGAAGAATATTACCGAGGCACTAAAAAGTGTGAATAAAATACATTGTCTCAAGATTAATTTTTATTGTCCTCGCACTCAAGCTTCATTCGAGTAAATTCGAGTTGAATGCAACTAATTTAAAAAGCCACATGACCCATTCATTCGACCAGAAAATTTTCATTACATTTCAAATATAAGTTAGATTACTTTAATAGCACCAAATGATGATTAAAAAAAAATAAAAAATCATATCGATTATGTAACTACCCTGATAAAACTGTAGCCAAGCATCATTGTACTTTTTATAATCAACACTCAGTCAGACCCAAAAAGTAAACGAAAAGCAATCATTAATCATACAAAGTCTGTATCGTTTCTTGAATTACGCAAAGCAGCTCCCAGCGCGACGTTAATGGAACCACAAGAAAAACCGAGGTCGACGTACATAATGGGTACATCAGTCGGAGCATTAAAAAAAAAAGAGAAAGAGAGACCCAAGAAAAAGTGTCCCTTTATCGAGGAGAGGAGAAGAATGATCGAGAGCTGCAAAACGCTTGCTGACAAAAGTGGAGCATGTCGTTCGCGCGCGAAATCAGCGTCGAGGGAAACGACTCCAAGTAAAAGAATCCTTACCGGGATTACGTCACGTCTAATGACGAATCCAGCCTGCAGCGAGATCAAACGCTCCTATTTTCTAGGGAAAAATCGCGTCCATTCTTTCGCGTCAAGACCGCGTTGAGCGAAATCCGAAACACCCAGAAAGAGAGAGAGAGAGAGAAAAGCGGAAAACAAACAAACTAGAGGAGGCTAAAAAAAAATACCTACCGGAAGCGACTACTGCCACTTTCAGGTCTCTCACGCGATCGATGCCAGAAGGCAAGGAGAAAAAAAAAGCAAGCCCGTGCCTTAAGTGGCCTAATTCGACGCTCGAGGCGCGCTGAGACAACGCGGCCTCGGCGAAACCGCGCCTGCAAAATTAGCCGCACGCAAATCGAGATAAGCGGATCGGCGTCCCCGGGCGTGCGCATAATCCGACTTCGATTCTTTGTGTGTGCACCGGAGAGAGGGAGAGAGAGAGAGAGAGAGAGAGAGAGAGAGAAAGAGAGAGAGAGAAGCTCGAACTTCCCTTTGTGGCTTTGACGCGGGCGAGATAGCGCCGCGTCGGCGAGTAACGAGCTGCGTGATCGTTAGACTGGAAGACACCGAGGAGCTTCTTGCAGGTTCAAGTACGTGCGCCTGAGAGTGCGTCGGGAGTTCCGAAAGAGTGCCCAGACTTTAATTATAATTGACGATTGATGCTGAGGGGGATGGGCACGGAGAGATGGAAATTAGCAGGTGTCTTGCCGTACCCGGCTGCTTCTACTTACATGTAAAATAAAGGCGACGATAGACAGATAAATGGATGTTTATTTCAATGCCGATTAAATTATACGTTTAATTAATCGGTTAATGTAGTGTTTTAATGTTTTAATTTTAATAAGTAAAAGTTGCAAAAGATTTTTTTACTAATGTTAATGTAATGAATTTTCAATGTTCTTCTTTACTTTGCTGAGATTTTTTTATTTTATGCTTTGACTTTTATTTTCTTCCGGTTCTTTTTTAATAAATAAATAAATAAAATGTACGTATGTATTATTTACAGATTTAAAATCATAAAAAAGTATAGTTCCTGGAAAAACGTATCCTCCGAATATTAATGAACTATTTATACTTGAGGCAATAACTTATCACGATGAAAAATTTAAATACACGTATGTAAAGAGTACATCAGAAAAGGGATAATGAAATAATAAGCTACTGATTTTTAACTTTGTAAACACCATCGAAATCACTATTATATCGTACGCGATAATTATCATTAGTTTTAATTCTAGTTTTTTAAGATAATGTAATAATGTTAATATACAGACATTTAATACTGTTAAAATATATAAATAAAATTCACAAAATTAGCAGGTTCATTAATTTCATCAGAAACATAAAATTAAACGTAATGCCAGCTTGATAATTAATTGGAGAAGGTATACAAATAACAAAGAACATTAGAAATGTAATACAACTGACTTGGACTAATCTTAGTTCGAGGAAGAGAAAGAGAGCAGTGGTAGTTGAGTAAAAAGACGTGAGTGGGTGAGATTGATAAGTGCTAATTTATTAGCTTCAGAAGAAAAATTCAAAGCGCAATAAGCGCGCCAAGCTTTTATCTCGCCGACAAAGTGATGTAACACCGTTGTATCAGACAAATAAACCAGACTAATCCCGTTGAACTCGAGAAACCGCGATTTTAATCAATGAAAAGTTACGAATTGATCCTTTACAGAGAAAATTCACTGCGGAGTACAGTCGTGTCATAAAACTACAATTACAACTGTACGAGGGAATTGTTATTTATTACTTAATTACAGTACGACGAAACTAAAATGGAGAGTTCTGTTAGAGCATTTTTTCTACACAGAGTTCTCTCTGTTTTTTTAATTCTACTTTTAATGAATTTTTACAATTTAAATATTATTTTAAAAATTGCGATTCTTACAACAAATAGCACACGAACTAATAAAACGACAAAAGTTACCAAATTTAAAGTAAAAATAATTAAACAATACTGACTTTAACTTTTATTCACATTTAGACAATAATTTTTACTCACCAGTAGTGCAAAATTTACTATAAATCTAGTAACTTTCTTCGTTTGCTATTCCGTGACTTCATGCAATTCTATTTTGCAAATAACATTCCTCTCCAATACGTGTAACTATAGTAAATTAACACTCGCTATAGTAAGTTATAATAAGTTTTAATAATAAATTACTATTTTGACTGATTTAACAAACTCAATATCAACTATTCCACAAACCTTTATTCTTTGAAGGTATAATTAAAAAAAATTTCATCGAGCTGCAGAAGAAATAACCGCTTCTATTTTAATGCAAGTTAATTTGCATCAAGCGACTGGAGTATAACAGCATCCCGCAATTTAAGATGCTAATAGTGAAATTAAATAAATTTTACGAAGTGTTAATAAAGTCCCGTCTTTGGGGCTAACGCCGCCGAAAATACAACATTCGCCGCGCGCTGCCCTCCCAGTGTAATCGCAATTGAATTATTATTTTAGGCGAGGCGTGTATCCGGGTGCTCGCGAGAGGCCCTTCTTCGCGCGTTTCTATTTCGAGCGCGCGAAAGCTGCTACTTACCCGACGAGTCTCCCGCGAAAAAATTCGTCTTTCGTGGAAGACGAATTGAGGCGGGGTATGCGGCGTCAAACGAGCGATATTAATCCTAGTCGCGATTATTGCGTCACTCTAGCTATATACTCGCTTATACGAGAACAATAGGGCAATTTAAAGCATTTACGTAATTTTCTAAAAAGCAGGCAGGCAGTTCCCTTCGCGAATGCAATTTCAAACTGGTGAATGGGAACGTGAACGTTTTCTCCTTTTTTTTTTACTTAGATGCTCTTTAAACTAATTATGAATGATTATTTCTTCGCAGAAATAAACATAAAACTTATATCCTATATTAAATTAAATTCCCGTTTGAAATTGTATACGTAGCAGGCAGAGCTGGCTTGCACCTCAATAAACTACTGTATATCCTCCGGCCGTAAGCCATGCATTTTACGGCTCTTTAGAAAATTCCCATGCAAATATAATTTTATGGAAGGCAGTATAAATAAATGAACTAGATTAAAACGAATTTCACTGATCGACGCTTAAATCGCAGAGGTTCCAATCACCTTCGCTTTGAGCGAGCTCAAAAGACTCGAAAATCCTCGATTAAAATCTGCCGTGCGCTCAGCATGTATTTTAACTTTGATAATTAAATCCGTATTTCTATTACTACTATACTCATAATTTAATGTTAGTACATTATAGTACGAGTATAGCACATGATAGTACAAGTATAGTACATTATACTACGAGTATAGTACATTATAGTACGAGTGTAGTATATTACACCATGAGTATAATTACTCGTAGTATAATGTACTATACTTGTAGTATACATAGTAGTATATGATACTCGCGTATCCTTCGCTGGAAAAGGGGATAAAAAAATAAGGCCAGGCTGCGGTGTCCCTTCGGCATCCGCATTCCTCGGGTCTTCGAAAAATCCGCGCGCTGCTCAGCGGCGTGTCAATGACTCGCGAGCGCCTCACGATGAAAATGCGGGCTTGTGCGCGCGTCCGGGGCTCGCCTCGTCATCGTCGACGCCGCGCATCAAAGAAGCGCCTGAACCAATCCCGGCGACTAATGGAGCGCGCATTGCGCGTCTGCCCGAGATTAATACCGGAGATTCGCGGGGCCGAGGGCTAATGGCCGCTCGATTCTTTACGCGCTGCTGCGCCTCACCGGAGTGTATAGTCCCGCCAGCCTCGTCTGTGGTGCGCTGTTCAACAAATTTTTAGTTCGCGAGAATTGCTGCGGTGTGTGTGTAAGCTGCTGGATGGACCAATTTTTGTTCGCAGTACACTGGGAAAAATAGTGTAGAAACATTTACTATAATTCATTGTATAGGCATAAATTAAAAAAAAAAAAAAAATTACTAATTTAACTGTAAAAATGACTACAACTGTTGCAAATTTTACGACGAAATTTGTATATTTTACAATAATTATAATAGTGATATTTCTCGCGCCTCTGGTACATCCCTCATCTAAAACAATTTATATAGTAAATTTTCCTACATATTTTTCTCAGAGTTTTATTGAGTGTATGGGTAACAGTCTCTTGACTAATTACTGAAAACTTAAAGAGGCCTAGATGTTGATGACTTATTAAGCTAAAATTTTAAAAGATAGTTTAGAAGTATTGCGTTTACGAACTCGTTCAGAGAATGCATTATTTTTGTAACTTTTTATAAATAATTATCAACATATAGTTATACCATTTCTGTTTTAACGATTTACTATATTGGTATCTCCATCTTTCCTTAATATTTATAAAATTTCAACAAAAATCTTTTATAGTAACTCTCTAGTTAAATTTTAATTAAAAAAGCTTTACCTCTTGTCCCTTAAAGTCTCGGTATCGAACCCACTTGCCGAGACGAGGGCGCCAGTACTCAAGGATGTAAGCTTCCGCGTATTCAACGCCTTGGCCGTTGCCAAATCGACCTTGAGTACCAGTGGCAGTGATCAAGTGAACCCTGTGTAGATCAATCTCCAGCCATTCCCGCGCATCCTTAGACACTTGAACTCTAGGACACCAAGCGCCGCCGTGATTCTCATTCTTCAATCTGAAAACACATTTTTGAATGACACTTCCATTAAAGCTGTATAATTCCATGTAATGCTTAATAAAATCATTGATAAAGTGGCTAAATTATTTACGGCGCAGAAGAAAGCGTACTTCAATAATGAAATGAAGAATTAGCGAAGAGATAAATAATACATGTACAGTTAGCTTGAAATTGACTTTTCGAAAACATCGAGTAAAAAACTAATTAAAAGGTTCAATTATTTTTATTTACTTAAGAATCACTTTCGGCCGAGCGGCGTATAATTTCATTCCAAAAGTGCTCGACGCGGCTACCTGTCGCAATTTAAAGGGGAAAAATTAATTGTACGCCTTATAATTGCATCGAGAAGATTGGAGCCCCGACATCAAGCGACGATTCATTCGATACCTCGCAATTTTAGCATCGACCAAAGCGTGCTTAAGCATCGGCTGCTTATCTCTGAGAAATTTTTTTTAAAAAAAGGAAAAGGGTACCGTGAGATCGAACACCTGCGGTCCGCCTCCAAAACCACGACGATGAGATGCAATTGCCAAAGCGCGGACACTTGCCTCATTCTCTCTTGGATACTCTTTCTCTCTCTCATTCCTTCTTTTTCTCTGTTTTCATCTCTCTTTCCATGTCTCTTTTTCTCTCTCACTCTCACTATTCCATTTACTCTCTTTCCTTATATTTTTTCCCTCTCATTCTAACTCTCTCTCTCTCTCTTTCTCTCTCACTCTTCTTTCCTTATTTTGTTCTATCTCTCACTTTCTTTTCGTATATCTTTCTCTCTTATACTCTCTCTCTTGGTCACTCTCATCCTCACTCTAATCCTCATTCTCTCTCTCTCTCTCTCTCTCTCTCTCTCTCTCTCTCTCTCTCTCTGTCTCTGTCTCTGTCTTTCGCTGGGAACGCGAGGCGAAAATGCAAAGCAACCGGTGCGGCCCGTCTCCTTCAATTTGCGAGAGGCCGCGCGTGCTCTTACCGTCTGAAAAAGGAGAGGCTCGGAGGAGCAGTCGAGAGGCGGCACACTCCTCGACGCGCGCGCTCCTCTTTTTGTCCCGGGCAGGCGCCGCGCGCGACGACGAGCGCCGGGGACTTTTTTTCGCGCGAGGAAACGATGCCACTGACTCGGATCGAGCCATTGGTCATGGGAGAGGGATTTTCGAGGAGAAAATGGGGATTGGGTTATTATCAATTGACGCGCGCGAACAGAGCTGTCTATGCGAAATGTGCGTAGGTTATGGCAGAGAAAATCGATTTTGTTTAAGCTCCGGTGATAAGTACTTTGGCGCTGATTAATTTGAGAAGACAAATGATGCTTTTTCACAATAGCGTTATTTTAATGATTAATTCGAGACTTTTCATGGATTGCAGCAATTTTTTAATTATTTGGAAACAGTGGGGTCAGTAAAAAGATCGCCTCTTTTAATGAAGAAATGAAGAATAAAAAGCATATTTCATTTTCTTTTTACAATCAAATGTCCAATTTAATTTTACCAGGAGGAAAAGCACTCGAATTTTGCTCTGAAGAAAAACCCTTTTGAAAAATGGACCACGGAAAAGCTTTTCTTTTCAAACGTGCTTACTTTTAGTATAAATCTTCCACAATAGTTATTTTCGATACAAGTGCGTAAAAGTTGATTCTTGGATGAGGGTGATAAACACACGAGTCCGAGAATCAATTTTAGCATGAGTGTCGAACCCTATTTTATTCCACCCCCTATCCAAAAAACCACTTTTCGACCCTGAAAATCGGGGCAAAAATAGCATATTTTTCCCGA